>CM062483.1:62592829-62695329 GCA_031479575.1 Coregonus ussuriensis | reverse complement strand
AGCAAGCTTCCAGGAAATTGGAACGGAAATGGCGCCACACCAAACTGGAAGTCTTCCGACTAGCTTGGAAAGACAGTACCGTGCAGTACCGAAGAGCCCTCACTGCTGCTCGATCATCCTACTTTTCCAACTTAATCGAGGAAAATAAGAATAATCCAAAATTTATTTTTGATACTGTTGCAAAGCTAACTAAAAAGCAGCATTCCCCAAGAGAGGATGGCTTTCACTTCAGCAGTAATAAATTCATGAACTTCTTTGAGGAAAAGATCATGACCATTAGAAAGCAAATTACGGACTCCTCTTTGAATCTGCGTATTCCTCCAGGGCTTAGCTGTCCTGGATCTGCACAGCTCTGCGAGGGCCTGGGATCGGGAGAGACACTTAAGTGTTTTAGTACTATATCTCTTGACACAATGATGAAAATAATCATGGCCTCTAAACCTTCAAGCTGCATACTGGATCCTATTCCTACTAAACTGCTGAAGGAGCTGCTTCCTGTGCTTGGCCCTCCTATGTTGAACATAATAAACAGCTCTCTATCCACCGGATGTGTACCAAACTCACTAAAAGTGGCAGTGATAAAGCCTCTCTTGAAAAAGCCAAACCTTGACCCGGAAAATATAAAAAACTATCGGCCTATATCGAATCTTCCATTCCTCTCAAAAATTTTAGAAAAAGCTGTTGCGCAGCAACTCACTGCCTTTCTGAAGACAAACAATGTATACGAAATGCTTCAGTCTGGTTTTAGACCCCATCATAGCACTGAGACTGCACTTGTGAAGGTGGTAAATGACCTTTTAATGGCGTCAGACCGAGGCTCTGCATCTGTCCTCGTGCTACTAGACCTTAGTGCTGCCTTTGACACCATCGATCACCACATTCTTTTGGAGAGACTGGAAACCCAAATTGGTCTACACGGACAAGTTCTGGCCTGGTTTAGAGCTTACCTGTCGGAAAGATATCAGTTTGTCTCTGTGAATGGTCTGTCCTCCGACAAATCAACTGTACATTTCGGTGTTCCTCAAGGTTCCGTTTTAGGACCACTATTGTTTTCACTATATATTTTACCTCTTGGGGATGTTATTCGAAAACATAATGTTAACTTTCACTGCTATGCGGATGACACACAGCTGTACATTTCAATGAAACATGGTGAAGCCCCAAAATTGCCCTCGCTAGAAGCCTGTGTTTCAGACATAAGGAAGTGGATGGCTGAAAACTTTTTACTTTTAAACTCGGACAAAACAGAGATGCTTGTTCTAGGTCCCAAGAAACAAAGAGATCTTCTGTTAAATCTGACAATTCATCTTGATGGTTGTAAAGTCGTCTCAAATAAAACTGTGAAGGACCTCGGCGTTACTCTTGACCCTGATCTCTCTTTTGACGAACATATCAAGACTGTTTCAAGGACAGCTTTTTTCCATCTACGTAACATTGCAAAAATCAGAAATTTTCTGTCCAAAAATGATGCAGAAAAATTAATCCATGCATTTGTTACTTCTAGGTTAGACTACTGCAATGCTCTATTTTCCGGCTACCCGGATAAAGCACTAAATAAACTTCAGTTAGTGCTAAATACGGCTGCTAGAATCCTGACTAGAACCAAGAAATTTGATCATATTACTCCAGTGCTAGCTTCCCTACACTGGCTTCCTGTTAAGGCAAGGGCTGATTTCAAGGTTTTACTGTTAACCTATAAAGCGTTACATGGGCTTGCTCCTACCTATCTTTCCGAGTTGGTCCTGCCGTACATACCAATACGTACGCTACGGTCACAAGACGCAGGCCTCCTAATTGTCCCTAGAATTTCTAAGCAAACAGCGGGAGGCAGGGCTTTCTCCTATAGATCTCCATTTTTATGGAACAGTCTGCCTACCCATGTGAGAGACGCAGACTCGGTCTCAACCTTTAAGTCTTTACTGAAGACTTATCTCTTCAGTAGGTCATATGATTGAGTGTAGTCTGGCCCAGGAGTGTGAAGGTGAACGGAAAGGCTCTGGAGCAACGAACAGCCCTTGCTGTCTCTGCCAGGCCGGTTCCCCTCTCCACTGGGGTTCTCTGCCTCTAACCCTGTTGCAGGGGCTGAGTCACTGGCTTGCTGGTGCTCTTTCATGCCGTCCCTGGGAGGGGTGCGTCACTTGAGTGGGTTGAGTTACTGACGTGATCTTCCTGTCTGGGTTGGCGCCCCCCCCTTGGTTTGTGCTGTGGTGGAGACCTCTGTGGGCTATACTCGGCCTTGTCTCAGGATTGTAAGTTGGTGGTTGAGGATATCCCTCTAGTGGTGCGGGGGCTGTGCTTTGGCAGAGTGGGTGGGGTTATATCCTTCCTGTTTGGCCCTGTCCGGGGGTTTCTTCGGATGGGGCCACAGTGTCTCCGGACCGCTCCTGTCTCAGCCTCCAGTATTTATGCTGCAGTAGTTTATGTGTCGGGGGGCTGGGGTTAGTTGGTTATACCTGGAGTACTTCTCCTGTCTTATCCAGTGTCCTGTGTGAATTTAAGTATGCTCTCTCTAATTCTCTCGTTCTCTCTTTCTCTCTGAGAACCTGAGCCCTAGGACCATACGTCAGGACTACCGGGCATGATGACACCTTGCTGTCCCCAGTCCGTCTGGCCTTGCTGCTATTCCAGTTTCAACTGTTCTGCCTGCGGTTACGAAACCCCTACCTGTCCCAGACCTGCTGTTTTCAACTCTTAATGATCGGCTATGAAAAGCCAACTGAGAGACCTGAGCCCTAGGACCATACGTCGGGACTACCGGCCGTGGTGACTCCTTGCTGTCCCCAGTCCGCCTGGCCTTGCTGCTATTCCAGTTTCAACTGTTCTGCCTGCAGTTATGGAACCCCTACCTGTCCCAGACCTGCTGTTTTCAACTCTTAATGATCGGCTATGAAAAGCCAACTGAGATTTATTCCTGATTATTATTTGACCATACTTGTCACTTATGAACATTTTTGAACATCTTGGCATGGTTCTGTTATAATCTTCACCCGGCACAGCCAGAAGAGGACTGGCCACCCCTCATAGCCTGGTTCCTCTCTAGGTTTCTTCCTAGGTTTTCGCCTTTCTAGGGAGTTTTTCCTAGCCACCGTGCTTCTACACCTGCATTACTAGCTGTTTGGGGTTTTAGGCTGGGTTTCTGTACAGCACTTCGAGATATTAGCTGATGTAAGAAGGGCTATATAAAATAAAATTGATTGAAATTGATTTAACAAGGCAGGAAAGACAACGAGGGGAAAAAATATATGTTTACAGATTCCCCGCAATCATGAAACACCATTGGTGACGCCAATGAGATAAAACTCAAGAACTGTCATAAAAGCAAAGAACACGTTCTGCCCGTTAAGACCTGAACACAGACAGCTGTCAATACAGGGTTTCGCTACGATCATTTCATCACTGGTAAGTCAAGTCTGATCAATTTCGAGTTTAGTTTAGCTGTTTCTGCTAACCAGGCGTTAACAACAACACTCAATTAGCCAAAATTAGCTAGATAGCTTGTAGTCTAGCTATTAACATATATCGCTTAAGTTACGTTTTGGGGAAGCAATTTTTTTTAACCATACAAATGCCCCTTTATAACAAAGGATTGCATGCCTCCATCATGGCATTTGCAAACTAACGTAAGCCGACTATTTCTACTGTTATCAGTAAATTAGATAGTGATAATTTAGGCTATTAATAAGCTCGTAGTGGCCATATCAGAGACGTTTCTTTCCTTTGCACGGGAACAATGTGGCCTTTGATAAACATTTCATGCAATTCTACTACACGTTATATGACTGGAGACACTTGCAGAATCTTCTTTAATACGATGGTAGGTCTAATCCTACTCTACTGACTCTGACAACAGATCAATAAAAAACGTCCTTGTCTTGAATGCAACCATGTAATCTAGGCCGGAAAGGGGTCATGGCTAAAAGGGATCCAGCTTTTGTCAAATTGATGTAAAAAGTTATATTTTTTTGCATTTTAGCTAACCCTAACTTTTTTTTCTAACCTTAACCTAATTCTCCTAACCTGCTGCGTAAATTCTCCTAATCTGCTATGAAATGTCAAATACTACATCAATTTGACAAAAGCTTGATCCCATCTAGCCCTGACCATGAAAGAGGTGACGCAAATTGTACAATATGACATCCCATATAGCCTGGAGGGCATTTTTGTCCGAAAAAAAAAACTCCAGTGGTTATCCTATCTTCATATGATAACCCAATGATAATATGATAACTTTATTCATAAGAGGAGGGAAAGCGTATGGACATTACAGCATAGGACAAAGGTCTCAATGGGATACCTGCTGTGTTGACTATTGGTTGTTCAACAACAACAGATGTAATCTTTATATGACACTGAAACACCTGAATTAAACACGACCAAACACTTAAGAGCCCTGATGGTAGAGGTGACCTGAAGAAGGGGTATTCTAAACATCAGGAGTGCTTCTCATCTGTTTATGTACTGAAGGTTCACCAGCTGACCTCTATCAAGACACCAGACTGGATTCCCACAATGAAAGATGAGCAACGCTGGAGCAGTATTCGTTTCTACTTCTACTACTTAGTCCTTTTAACAGGTATGAAAGGAGACGTCCCTCAGTTGTGCTTTGGTCAATCCGAATGATTCTGTTTTACCGTTTGAGTACAGAGCACCGTCAACTTGTCGTCATGACAAAAAGTCCCCCCCCCCCCCCCCTTAAACCGAATGAAGAGTGTAGCAAAAACTGCTGATTAAACAGAAACACACTTTCACAGTCATTTATTTATGTACACACGTATGACTATATAACATGTCATTTGGAACGTGTAAAATACTATTGTTTATGAAATTGTAAACATACTGTACTTTAATAATAGGCTATATTGTTGAATGGGGGAAATGAAAAGTATTGTGTCATCTCTGCTTAGCCGTGACCCCATTGGGATAAAAATGATTTATTATAGCCCAACTATCTTCTTTCTATTACAATTGAAACACATTTAGCATAAACAATGTCATTGTTGTGGTGGTCTTGGGGATGCTGGAGTCGGGAACCACTGCTGTAGGCCTATGGCTGCGTTGGCGTTGGCGTTGGCGTTGGCGTTGGCGTTGGCGTTGGCGTTGGCGTTGGCGTTGGCATTCCCATTCCATTATCAGCTGCAAAACTGGTTCACATGGCTGACAAATAAAGCTAATTGGAAAGCTTATGACTGAACAAAAAGGTAATGATCACGTGAGAATACAACACAGAAACACAGAAACACAGACACATTAGAGACACATTAGAGACACATTAGAGACACATTAGAGACACATTAGAGACAGATTCCCTTCCCCTCTGTATAGCAGGATTGTGATCTGTGATTAATCAACATCAACACTAGTTCAACTTGAATAATAGTTAAGTTAACAAGTAAAACCACGTTTAAACATTTAACTTCAAACAATCGACACTATTTCATATCCTTTCAAGGTGTACTAGTAGGCTAACTCATGTGTAAAGGTTAAGCAGGCTAATCTCACTAAAGCATAATTTCAGGTGAACAAAATAAAAAGTCAATACCAGCGGTGGCCAACCTCGCTCCACTGATCCCTGATCTACTGGGGGGAGCAGACTTCTGTTACAGCCTAGTAATAGCACACTTGATGATCAACTAATTAGGTTTGATACATTGAATCAGGTGTGTTAGTGCTGGGTTGGAACAGAAGCCTGCACACCCAGCAGGGTTGGCCTGCTCCAGTTGTGATAGGTTTATACACTGTGTCACTTTTAAACTGTCTACAAAATGAAGCTAACATAGTTAGGTATACATAATCCACGGTGTACATGGACTTACCCTTATTCTGTTGGGACATTCACTGGGACCTCTTCCTCTGCTGACAGGGTTTCACGGCTCTCTATCTGAGGACAGAAAACATCACAAAGAAACAGGCTGCATTATTACATTTACATTTACATTTTTAGTCATTTAGCAGACGCTCTTATCCAGAGCGACTTACAGTTAGCACATACATTATTTTAGCGAACCCACAACCCTGGCGTTGCAAACGCCATGCTCTACCAACTGAGCTACATCCCCTGCCGGCCATTCCCTCCCCTACCCTGGACGACGCTGGGCCAATTGTGCGCCGCCCCATGGGTCTCCCGGTCGCGGCCGGCTACGACAGAGCCTGGATCATTATACTCAAATTAGACAGCCCTGAACATTATTGTTCCTGTAGCTCAGTTGGTAGAGCATGGCCGTTTGCAACGCCAGGGTTGTGGGTTCGATTCCCACGGGGGGGCCAGTATGAAAAAAAAAAAAAAAATGTATGCACTCACTAACTGTAAGTCGCTCTGGATTAGAGCGTCTGCTAAAAATGACTCAAATGTAAAAATCTCTGTCCTCAGTTTCTCGCTAGGGACTGGAACTGGAGATGATTTTCATAATGTTATCCTGCTCTATCCAGAACCTACTCTCCCTTCTCTGACAGCTGGAAGTGCTAGCTAATCCTTTCACCCTCTTCCATGGCTGTTAGCTAGCTACCTACCTAGCTACAAATGCATTTAGTTACAACGATCAAATACATCAAGGTAGCTAGCTAACTAGCTAATATGAAGTTCGCAAGCTTGGTGATATTTAATTCATTTAGCTAGCTATACAGTATGTAAAGTTAATAAATATACATTTTAAAACTGTAGCAATGATAAATGTCCATTGTGGGGTAAGTGGAAGTCTGCTGGGACAGGGGCACCAGGTAGCTCCCTAGTGGCTGTTCAGTAGCCTGATGGTCTGGGGGTAGAAGCTATTGGCCAGTCAGTTTTTTGCCATGATACTCCTATACCGCCCGCGTCTGAGTGATGGAAGTGGGGAGAACAGGCCGTGGCTCAGGTGACTGAGGTCCTTGATGATCTTCTTGACCTTCCTGCGACACCTGTGGTGTTGTAGGTGTCCTGGAGGGCCTTGCAGTGAGCACCCAGTGGTGTGTTCGGCTGAGCACACCACCCTCTGTAGAGCCTTGCGGTCAGCGGTGGGGTTGCCATACCAGGCCGTGATGCAGCCCGACAGTATGCTCTCGATGGTGCTCCTGTAGAGCACTGTGAGCGCCCTCGGGGACAGGCCAAATTTCTTCAGCATCCTGAGGTTGAAGAGTCGCTGTCGTGCCGCCAATCACCACGGTGTCCATGTGGTTTGACCATTTCAGCTCATCGTAGATGTGTACGCCGAGGAACTTTTGACTTTTTGACCGTCTCCACGGCGGCCCCGATGATGAAGATGGGTGCTTGCCCAGTCTGGTTCCTCCTGAAGTCCACAATCAGCTCCTTTGTTTTGCTGACATTGAGGGAGAGGTTGTTTACCTGGCACCACGCCGTCAGAGTGCCTACTTCCTCCCTGCAGTTCGTCTCGTCGTTGTTGGTAATCAGGTCTACTACTGTCGTGTCGTCAGCGAACTTGATGATGGAGTTGGAACTGTGTGAGGCCAAGCAGTCGTGGGTATACAGGGAATACAGGAGGGGACTGAGGACGCACCCTGGTGGGGCCCCCGTATTGAGAATCAGTGTCGAGGAGGTAATGTTCCCTACCTTCACCACATGGGGGCGACCTGTTAGGAGGGTCAGGACTCATATGCATAGGGAGGAGTTCAGTCCCAGTGCCGTGAGCTTTGTAATGAGCTTATAGGGCACTATAGTATTGAAGGCCGAGCTGTAGTCGATGAACAGCATCCTCACATATGCATTCCTTTTGTCCAGGTGGGTGAGGGCAGTGTGCAGTGTGATGGCGATTGCGTCGTCCGTGGAGCTGTCAGGCCGGTAGGTGAATTGGAGAGGGTTGAGTGTGTCGGGGAGGGAGGAGGTGATATGGTCTTTGACTAGCCTCTCAAAGCACTTCGTTATGATGGAAGTGAGTGCTACGGGTCGGTAGTCATTCAGTTCAGTTACTTTCCCTTTCTTGATGATAGTGGACATCTTGAAGCAGGTGGGGATAACAGCCTGAGCTAGAGAGATTGAAAAAGTCTGAAAACTCAACAGCTAGCTGGTCTGCACATGCTCTGAGGGCGGGGCTAGGGATGCCGTCTGGGCCGGCAGCCTTGCGAGGGTTAACACGCTTGAATGACTTCCATACGTCCTCCGCGGAGACCGTAAGCACGTAGCCCTAGTTGTCCTCAGGGGCTTTCCTTTTGTAATCCGTGATGGTTGGAACCCCCCTGCCACATACGCCTCGTGTCCGACCCGCTGAAACGCTCCTCCATTTTGTCCCTACACTTGTGTCTCGGCATCTTGATCGATCTGCGGAAGTCGTAGTTGTGCTGTTCAACCATACTACTGTCACCGTTCTTCTTGCCGTGTTTATAAGCAGGATCTGTCTCCTTCAGTTCCCCTACAAGGCTGCCATCAATCCACGGTGTTTGATTCGGATAAGTTTTGAAAGACACTATTGGCATCACATTATTATGTATTTTTTGGTGACTGTATCGCTGATGAATGAAAACAAAACCCCGAACTGGTTTAAATCTTCACAACAGGTTTTGAACAGGATGTATTGAAAAGCCAACAAATGACAGTAATAGGCTAATTATATTTATTTTACAAAAGGCCTACTTATAACCTACACTATATATGGTGGCGGCAGGTGGCTTAGTGGTTAAGAGCGTTGTGCCAGTAACCGAAAGGTCGCTGGTTCTAATCCCCGAGCTGACTAGGTGAAAAATCTGTCGATGTGCCCTTAAGCAAGGCACTTAACCCTAATTGCTTCTGTAAGTCGCTCTGGATAAGAGCGTCTGCTAAATGACTAAAATGTAAATGTAATATACAAAAGTATGTGGACACCCCTTCAAATTAGTGGATTTGGCTATTACAGCCACACCCTTTGCTGACAGTTGTATAAAATCGAGAACACAGCCATGCAATCTCCATAGACAAACATTGGCAGTAGAATGGCCTTACTGAAGAGCTCAGTGACTTTCAACGTGGCAACGTCATAGGATGCCACCTTTCCAACAAGTCAGTTTTTCAAATTTCTGCCCTGCTAGAGCTGCCCCGGGTCAACCAGTGGAGGCTGCTGAGGGGAGGACGGCTCATAATAATGGCTGGAATGGCGCATATGGAATGACATCAAACAGATGTAAACCATGTTTAATGCATTTGATACCATTCCACTCATTCCGTTAAGGTGCCACTAACCTACTGTGCGGTCAACTGTAAGTGTTGTTATTGTAAAGTGGAAACGTCTAGGAGCAACAGCGGCTCAGCCGCGAAGTGGTAGGCCACACAAGCTCACAGAACAGGACCGCCGAGTGCTGAAGCGCATAAAAATCGTCTGTCCTCGGTTGTAACACTCACTACCGAGTTCCAAACTGTCTCTGGAAGCAACGGCAGCACAAGAACTGTTCGTCGGGAGCTGCTTGAAATGGGTTTCCATGGCCGAGTAGCCACACCCAAGCCTAAGATCACCATGCGCACTGCCAAGCGTCGGCTGGAGTGGTGTAAAGCTCGCTGCCATTGGACTCTGGAGCAGTGGAAACGCATTCTCTGGAGTGATGAATCACGCTTCACCATCTGGCAGTCCGACGGACTAATCTGGGTTTGGCGGATGCCAGGAGAACGCTATCTGCCCCAATGCATAGTGCCAACTGTAAGGTTTGGTGGAGGAGGAATAATGTTCTGGGGTTGTTTTTCACGGTTCGGGCTAGGCCCCTTAGTTCCAGTGAAGGGAAATCTTAACTCTACAGCATACAATTACATTCTAGATGATTCTGTGCTTCCAACTTTGTGGCAACAGTTGGGGGAAGGCCCTTCTTGTTTCAGCATGACAATGCCCCCGTGCACAAAGCGAGGTCCATACAGAAATGGTTTGTCGAGATCGATGTGGAAGACCTTGACTGGCCTGCACAGAGCCCTGACCTCAACCCCATTGAACACCTTTGAGATGAATTGGAACGCCGACTGCGAGCCAGGCCTAATCGCCCAACATCAGTGCCCGACCTCACTAACGCTCTTGTGGCTGAATGGAAGCAAGTCCCCACAGCAATGTTCCAACATCTAGTGGAAAGCCTTCCCAGAAGAGTGGAGGCTGTTATAGCAGCAAAGGGGGGACCAACTCCATATTAATGCCCATGATTTTGGAATGAGATGTTCGACGAGCAGGTGTCCTTTGGTCTTGTAATGCATCTACTTTAACCGGGTTAATGAGTATTTGATTACATGTAATCTGATTACAAAAAAACGAACTAATCAGTTACATTATCAGCAAACGTATTGTCATCAGATTACAGATAAAAACTAGATGATTACTTATTGGATTACTTTTTAAATTTAGAGCCTTTGAAGTATTTAGTATATTATTAAAAATAACTTAATTTAGAAAATGTCTCAACAGAATTAATCAAAACACATTTAGCACATTTAAGGTTTAGATTAATAAATAGGCTACAATAATAACAAATGATATACAATAATAATCATGATAAAACAAATTATTATAAATGCTTGCCTGCTAGTCTGCATTTGGCCATTTGTGTGGTATCAAAAAAAATTCTGCTAATGTCTATCATGTAAATGACGTAGAATTGCATTAAATGCATTTATAAAAAGGCCCATTTTTTTCCTGCACCCTGCTAAAAAAAATCCCAATGTGTGGAAATCCTAAAAACATGTCCGCTCAACTGTATGCCACTGCGCAAATGTGATTATAGATGCATGCAATGATCTAATGTTCTATCGTCAGCCAGGTGAGCCCTCAGGAACACATCTTGAGCAACAGTACTTCCTTCCTGCCAAACTCAACAGTACTTCCTGCCTGCCAAACACAACAGTACTTCCTGCCTGCCAAACACAACAGTACTTCCTGCCTGCCAAACACAACAGTACTTCCTGCCTGCCAAACACAACAGTACTTCCTGCCTGCCAAACACAACAGTACTTCCTGCCTGCCAAACTCAACAGTACTTCCTGCCTGCCAAACACAACAGTACTTCCTGCCTGCCAAACACAACAGTACTTCCTGCCTGCCAAACACAACAGTACTTCCTGCCTGCCAAACTCAACAGTACTTCCTGCCTGCCAAACACAACAGTACTTCCTGCCTGCCAAACTCAACAGTACTTCCTCTCCTTCTCCCCTCCTCCTCTCCTCTGCATCTGTCCCTCTGCCCAAGCTGTCATACAGGGGGTTTTCAGAGCACTGGGGCTTGATCCTGGCGCCGACGAAGAAGCTCTTAGGAAACTTTGCAGTATTTTGTTTTTTTATGTATAATTTTTTTACATTATTAGCTCAGAAAGTGTTTTGCATCATTACATTCAGCCGGGAAAAACTATTGGATATCAGAGTGGCGGTAACTCACCAGCATTACGACCAGGAATACGACTTTCCCGAAGCAGATCCTTTGTTTGCGCTCCACAGGGCAACTTAACTGATTCCAGCGGCTGACCCAAAACATCGCCGGTGGAGGATGTGGCACTCGGAGCGGCCTGCTGGTTCGACTTAGGAGGCGCGCACACCACCCACCGCTTCCAAGTATTTTACTCGCTAATGTTCAGTCTTTGGTTAACAAGGTCGACGAACTACGGGCAAGGATTCCTTTCCAGAGAGACATGAAGGCCTGTAACATATTCTGTTTCACGGAAACATGGCTCTCTTGGGATATTCTGTCGGAATTGGTCCAGCCAGATGGGTTCTCAGTTCATCGCGCAGACAGGAATAAATATCTCTCCGGGAAGCAGAAGGGCGGAGGTGTGTGTTTCATGATTAACGACTCATGGTGTAATTGTAGTAACATACAGGAACTCGAGTCCTTCTGTTCACCCTTGACCAAGAATACCTCACAATCAAAGGCCGACCGTATTATCTCCCAAGTGTCACGATCGTCGGTGAGAGATGAGGACCAAGGCGCAGCGTGATGAACAAACATACTTTAATTAGTTAAAGTATAAACACAAAACAAGAAACGACTCGCGTGACGTCCAAACGGTATCAATGACCGAACACGGAACAAAAACCCACAAACACAAAGGGAAAACAGACAGTTTAAATATGGCTCCCAATCAGAGACAACCAGCCAACAGCTGACACTCGTTGCCTCTGATTGGGAGTCACTCAGGCAAACATAGAAATCAACAAACTAGAACCCCCAACATAGAAATAAACACATAGAATAAACACACCCTGGCTCAACAAATAGAGTCCCAGAGCCAGGGTGTGACAGTACCCCCCCCTAAAGGCGCGGACTGCGACCGCGCCTCAACTAAACAAAACAGGGGAGGGCTGGGCGGGCATACCTCCTCGGCGGCGGTTCTGGCTCCGGCCTTGACCACCACCCTCCAATACACCCCCCATAGCGCCCCTGGTCCAGTCTGGCCCCGCCGGCTGGAGCCGAACTGGACATAGCAGGAGCGGTTAGCTTCAGCTCCATCGTGGAGCAGTTGACCGGTACCTTACCAGGCACCGGTGACCCAGGCACGGGTTGTGCTGGACTGACGATGCGCACCCCTGGCTTGGTGCGTGGAGGAGGAGCGGGCCTTACCAGGCTGACGACGCGCACCCCTGGCTTGGTGCGTGGAGGAGGGACGGGCCTTACCAGGCTGACGACTCGCACCCCTGGCTTGGTGCGTGGAGGAGGGACGGGCCTTACCAGGCTGACGACTCGCACCCCTGGCTTGGTACGAGTGGCAGGAACAGGCCGGGCCGGGCTGGCGACGCACACCGTAGGCTTGGTGCGTGGAGCAGGGACTGGCCGGACTGGGCTGGCGACGCACACCGTAGGCTTGGTGCGTGGAGCAGGGACAGGCCGGACTGGGCTGGCGACGCACACCGTAGGCTTGGTGCGTGGTCAGGGACAGGCCGGACCGGGCTGTGGAGACGGATAGGAGCCCTGGAGTGAAGAGCGGCCACAACCCGTCCTGGCTGAATGCCTACCCTCACACACTCTGTGTGAGGCATCCGCACAGGACGTACAGGGCGGTGTATCCGTAACCTGGTGGCCTCCAGAATCCGCCCCTTTTTTTGCCTCCGTCAGCCCCGTCGTCCATGCCGTGTGCCCCCCCCTAAAAATTTTCTGGGGTTGCCTCTCGACCGCCCGACGACGACCCTGATCACGCCGTTGCTCCTCTCTACGGCGCGCCTCCACCGTCTCTTCTCCCGGCGCTTCCTCCCATGTCCAGCCCAAGAGCTGCCCCTAGACACGCTGCTTGGTCGTTGCATGGTGGGTTTTTCTGTCACGATCGTCGGTGAGAGATGAGGACCAAGGCGCAGCGTGATGAACAAACATACTTTAATTAGTTAAAGTTTAAACACAAAACAAGAAACGACTCGTGACGTCCAACGGTATCAATGACCGAACACGGAACAAAAACCCACAAACACAAAGGGAAAACAGACAGTTTAAATATGGCTCCCAATCAGAGACAACCAGCCAACAGCTGACACTCATTGCCTCTGATTGGGAGTCACTCAGGCAAACATAGAAATCAACAAACTAGAACCCCCAACATAGAAATAAACACATAGAATAAACACACCCTGGCTCAACAAATAGAGTCCCAGAGCCAGGGTGTGACACCAAGATAATTCTCTTTGGTTATAGTCACGGCCGTGTATATCCCCCCTCAAGCCGATACCACGACGGCCCTCAAAGAACTTCACTGGACCTTATGCAAACTGGAAACCACATATCCTGAGGCTGCATTTATTGTAACCAGGGATTTTAACAAAGCAAATTTGAGGACTAGGCTGCCGAAGTTCTATCAACATATCGACTGTTGTACTCGCGCTGCTAAAATCCTCGACCATTGCTATTCGAACTTCCGGGATGGTTAATCTGACCATGACTGGCCTTTCGGCAAATCTGACCATGACTCCATTTTGCTTCTCCCTTCCTATAGGCAGTAACTCAAACAGGAAGTACCCGTGCTAAGGACTATTCAACGCTGGTCTGACCAATCGGAATCCACGCTTCAAGATTTATTTGATCACGCGGACTGGGATATGTTCCGGGTAGCTTCCAAAAATAATTCAGACGTATACAGCCGTGGTCAAAAGTTTTGAGAATGACACAAATATTAATTTTCACAAAGTCTGCTGCCTCGGTTTTTATGATGGAAATGTGCATATACTCCAGAAATGTTATGAAGAGTGATCAGATGAATTGCAATTAATTGCAAAGTCCCTCTTTGCCATGAAAATGAACTTAATCCCCAAAAAACATTTCCACTGCATTTCAGCCCTGCCACAAAAGGACCAGCTGACATCATGTCAGTGATTCTCTCGTTAACACAGGTGAGAGTGTTGACGAGGACAAGGCTGGAGATCACTCTGTCATGCTGATTGAGTTAGAATAACAGACTGGAAGCTTTAAAAGGAGGGTGGTCCTTGAAATCATTGTTCTTCGTCTGTTAACCATTGTTACCTGCAAGGAAACACGTGCCGTCATCATTGCTTTGCACAAAAAGGGCTTCACAGGCAAGGATATTTCTGCTAGTAAGATTGCACCTAAATCAACCATTTATCGGATCATCAAGAACTTCAAGGAGAGAGGTTCAATTGTTGTGAAGAAGGCTTCAGGGCGCCCAAGAAAGTCCAGCAAGCGCCAGGACCGTCTCCTAAAGTTGATTCAGCTGCGGGATCGGGGCACCACCAGTGCAGAGCTTGCTCAGGAATGGCAGCAGGCAGGTGTGAGTGCATCTGCACGCACAGTGAGGCGAAGACTTTTGGAGGATGGTCTGGTGTCAAGAAGGGCAGCGAGGAAGCCACTAATCTCCAGGAAAAACATCAGGGACAGACTGATATTCTGCAAAAGGTACAGGGATTGGACTGCTGAGGACTGGGGTAAAGTCATTTTCTCTGATGACTCCCCTTTCCGATTGTTTGGGGCATCCGGAAAAAAGCTTGTCTGGAGAAGACAAGGTGAGCGCTACCATCAGTCCTGTGTCATGCCAACAGTAAAGCATCCTGAGACCATTCATGTGTGGGGTTGCTTCTCAGCCAAGGGAGTTGGCTCACTCACAATTTTGCCTAAGAACACAGCCATGAATAAAGAATGGTACCAACACATCCTCCGAGAGCAACTTCTCCCAACCATCCAAGAACAGTTTGGTGACGAACAATGCCTTTTCCAGCATGATGGAGCACCTTGCCATAAGGCAAAAGTGATAACTAAGTGGCTCTGGGAACAAAACATCGAAATGTTGGGTCCATGGCCAGGAAACTCCCAGACCTTAATCCCATTGAGAACATGTGGTCAATCCTCAAGAGGCGGGTGGACAAACAAAAACCCACAAATTCTGACAAACTCCAAGCATTGATTACGCAAGAATGGGTTGCCATCAGTCAGGATGTGGCCCAGAAGTTAATTGACAGCATGCCAGGGCGGATTGCAGAGGTCTTGAAAAAGAAGGGTCAATACTGCAAATATTGACTCTTTGCATAAACTTAATGTAATTGTCAATAAAAGCCTTTGACACTTATGGAATGCTTGTAATTATACTTCAGTATACCATAGTAACATCTGAGAAAAATATAAAAAAACACTGAAGCAGTAAACTTTATGAAGACCAATACTTGTGTCATTCTCAAAACTTTTGACCACGACTGTACACTGAAACGGTGACTGAGTTTATCAGGTAGTGTATAGGTGATGTTGTGCCCACTGTGACTATTAAAACCTACCCTAACCAGAAACCGTGGATAGATGGCAGCATTCGCGCAAATCTGAACGCACGAACCACCGCATTCAACCATGGCGAGGTGACTGGGAATATGGCAGAATACAAACAGTGTAGCTACTCACTCCGCAAGGCAATCAAACAGGCAAAACATCAGTATAGAGACAAAGTGGAGTCACAATTCAACGGCTCAGACACGAGACGTATGTGGCAGGGTTTACAGACAATCACGTACTACAAAAGGAAAACCAGCCACGTCACCGACACCAACGTCTCGCTTCCAGACAAGCTAAACACCTTCTTCGCCCACTTTGAGGATAACACAGTGCCACTGACAAGGCCCACTACCAAGGACTGTGGCCTCTCCTTCTCCATGGCCGACGTGATTAACACATTTAAACATGTTAACCCCCGCAAGGCTGCCGGCCCAGATGGTATCCCTAGCCGCGTCCTCAGAGCATGCGCAGACCAGCTGGCTGGAGTGTTTATGGAGATATTTAATCTCTCCCTATCCCAGTCTGCTGTTCCCACATGCTTCAAGATGGCCACCAATGCTGTTAATTTACTACAGCTCAGTATTCAACACCATAGTACCCTCCAAGCTCATCATTAAGCTAGAGGCCCTGGGTCTGAACCCCGCCCTGTGCAACTGGGTCCTGGACTTCCTGACGAGCCGCCCCCAGGTGGTGAAGGTAGGAAACAACATCTCCACGTCGCTGATCCTCAACACTGGGGCCCCACAAGGGTGCGTGCTCAGCCCCCTCCTGTACTCCCTGTTCACCCATGACTGCGTGGCCACGCACGCCTCCAACTCAATCATCAAGTTTGCAGACGACACAACAATAGTAGGCTTGATTACCAACAATGACGAGACCACCTACAGGGAGGAGGTGAGGGCTCTGGGAGTGTGGTGCCAGGAAAATAACCTCTCACTCAACATCAACAAAACAAAGGAGATGATCGTGGACTTCAGGAAACAGCAGAGGGTGCACCCCCCTATCCACATTGACGGGACCGCAGTGGAGAAGGTGGAAAGCTTCAAGTTCCTTGGCGTACACATCACTGACAAACTGAAATGGTCCACCCACGCAGACAGTGTGGTGAAGAAGGCGCAACAGAGCCTCTTCAACCTCAGGAGGCTGAAGAAATTCAGCCTATCACCTAAAACCCTCACAAACTTTTACAAATGCACAATTGAGAGCATCCTGTTGGGCTGTATCACCGCCTGGTACGGCAACTGCACAGCCCACAACCGCAGGGCTCTCCAGAGGGTGGTGCGGTCTGCCGAACGCATTACCGGGGGCAAACTACCCGCCCCCCAAGACACATACAACACCCGATGTCACAGGAAGGCCAAAAAGATCATCAAGGACATCAACCACCCGAGCCACTGCCTGTTCACCCCGCTATCATCCAGAAGGCGAGGTCAGTACAGGTGCATCAAAGCTGGGACCGAGAGAATGAAAAACAGCTTCTATCTCAAGGCCATCAGACTGTTAAATAGCCATCACTAGCACATTAGAGGCTGCTGCTGCCTATTGAAATCACTGGCCACTTTAAGAAATGGAACACTAGTCACTTTAATAATGTTTACATATCTTGCACTACTCATCTCATATGTATATACTGTATTCTATAATATTCTACTGTATCTTAGTCCATGCCGCTCTGTCATTGCTTGTCCATATATGTATATATTCTTAAATTCCGTTCCTTACTAGATTTGTGTGTAGTGGGTATATGTTGTGAAATTGTTAGATATGACTTGTTAGATATTACTGCACTGTCGGAGCTAGAAGCACAAGCATTTCGCTAAACCCGCTATAACATCTGCTAAACACGTGTATGTGACAAATAAAATTTGATTCGATTTTTATTTGATTTACCAGTTGTCATACGGGGGGTTTTCAGAGCACTGGGGCATTACCAGTTGTCAGTTGTCCTTCCCAGTAGCCTACTGAACAGGACAGTGGTTAGAAGAATAGAGGCTTGTTAGTGCGTCATTCTCAGTCACCATCCTTGGTTTGTTCTGATTTAATTTGTTCTGTTGTTGTAGTATCATTAAGGCTGGGACCATATTCATCCCTGGCAAAAATGAAAACACAAAGCAGACCGAACTCTTTGGTCCTTTAAAAAAACCTGCTGTATGTAAAATATTGTGTGCTTTAGCTTGGAAAATAAATACATGTGACTCTGGATGACAACACAATGATGTTTGTTTCCAACATTAGGGCTTTTTTCCTAAAGAAGTTAATTCCTTCTGGGATGGTCCTGCCCTAATCATCAGCCAGGTGAGCAATAGTACTTCCTGCCTGCCAAGCCCACTTCACCACTCGAGGCTACAGAATATAGCCGTCTCCTCCTCGTCAATATATCACACACCCAGCAGAACAGGGTGGTGCTGTGTTTATAATGCAATCATCTACTATCCCTGTACACACACACGCGCACACACACACACACACACACGCACACACACACACACACACACACACACACACACACACACACACACACACACACACACACACACACACACACACACACGCACACTCCTGAACTCTGCGTGCTGCCAGCCATCCCAGCCTAGCAGTCACCATAGCAACTAAGCCTAAATCCCAAATGGCTCCCAATTCCCTATGTACATATGTAGGATCTGAATTTGAGCCAGTTTGCTAGAGCAGGAAAATAATCCTGCAGCAACAGGAAATGTGAATTATTATGTGGATTATAATGAATGGGCATTTTTGTAGGGGGCAAATCAAATCAGAAATTTCAAAGTGGAAATTAATAACTATAGAAGCCTTTTTAAAACTCAAATACACTACAAGTTTAAATTTTCTGCTTTGCTGGAAAATTCTCAGCAATAAAGGAGTGATCAAAGTAAGATCCTGCATCTGTAGTGCACTACTTTTGACATAGGCCTCTAGTCAAAGGTACTGTGGTACATGGGCCTCTAGCCAAAGGTACTGTTGTACATGGGCCTCTTGTCAAAGGTACTGCAGTACATAGGCCTCTAGTCAAAGGTACCGCAGTACATATGCCTATAGTCAAAGGTACTGCAGTACATATGCCTATAGTCAAAGGTACCACAGTACATATGCCTATAGTCAAATGCACTGCAGTACATATGCCTATAGTCAAAGGTACTGCAGTACATATGCCTCTACTCAAAAGTACTGCAGTACATATGCCTCTTGTCAAATGTGCTGCAGTACATAGGCCTCTAGTCAAAAGTACTGTAGTATATATGCCTCTAGTCAAAAGTACGGCAGTACATATGCCTCTAGTCAAAAGTACGACAGTACATATGCCTCTAGTCAAAAGTACGGCAGTACATATGCCTCTAGTCAAATTTACGGCAGTACATATGCCTCTAGTCAAAAGTACGGCAGTACATATGCCTCTAGTCAAAAGTACGGCAGTACATATGCCTCTAGTCAAAAGTACGGCAGTACGTATGCCTCTAGTCAAAAGTACGACAGTACATATGCCTCTAGTCAAAAAGTACGGCAGTACATATGCCTCTAGTCAAAAGTATGACAGTACATATGCCTCTAGTCAAAAGTACGGCAGTACATATATATGCCTCTAGTCAAAAGTACGGCAGTACATATACCTCTAGTCAAAAGTATGGCAGTACATATGGCTCTAGTCAAAAGTATGGCAGTACATATGGCTCTAGTCAAAAGTACGGCAGTACATATGGCTCTAGTCAAAAGTACGGCAGTACATATGGCTCTAGTCAAAAGTATGGCAGTACATATGGCTCTAGTCAAAAGTACGGCAGTACATATGGCTCTAGTCAAAAGTACGGCAGTACATATGCCTCTAGTCAAAAGTACGGCAGTACATATGGCTCTAGTCAAAAGTACGGCAGTACATATGGCTCTAGTCAAAAGTACGGCAGTACATATGGCTCTAGTCAAAAGTATGGCAGTACATATGGCTCTAGTCAAAAGTACGGCAGTACATATGGCTCTAGTCAAAAGTACGGCAGTACATATGGCTCTAGTCAAAAGTACGGCAGTACATAGAGAATTGGGTGCCATTTAGGACGCAGTCCAAACGTTCTGCTGGAAGGAAAGGAGACTCCAGGAGGGTACAAAGACCCAAAGACCCAAAGACCCAAAGACCCGAAAGCCATAAGCCCAAAGCCCTGGTTCAAAGACTACTGATTATGTTTCACCAAAAGAAGGGCAGGGCGGAGGAGAGGGGATAAGGTGTGTGTACCCTTCCCTTTGTGTGAGCGTGGAGCTGTTGCCCTGGTATAAATGGAGATATAAAGAGTCTGCAGAGGCAGAATTCCTCAGGTAAGCACCAAGGTGGAGGGACCAGCCCAGACAGGCACAACAGGGCTGGGCTCTCTAACTCTAACCTGCCAGAGGCCTTGGAAGTCTTCACTGTGTTGATAATATACCACAACTAACACAATGCTGGGGATTGGACTTTCACTGATCGCCCCAGGAGCTGTACATACGTAGGTCCTTAACAACACACAGTCACTTGAAATATAGACACACACATACAGCGAAAACGTTTTTTCACCTTTCTGATATTCTCTATTTTTGCATATTTCAGTATCAAAAATAGAGAAAATTAGAAAGGAGGCAAATACTTTTCCCACGTCACTGGAGAGGAGAAGGAGCTAGCTGAACCACTGTCAATCACACATTTTACAAAGACAGCTTTACACTGGAGGAAAAACATGTAGTATAAAATGACAAACAAATAAAAGGTTGAGGAAACAGAAACACATTTAAAACAGACAGAAGAATGAACTCCTTCTTACCTTTAACAAGGTCAGCTCAAGCAATCACATAAACACGCGCGCGCGCACACACACACACACACACACACACACACACGCACACACACACACACACACACACACACACACACACACACACACACACACACACACACACACACACAGGTGATGCGCGAGTTGACTCATAACCAGTCCCTGTGGTTATATCCGCGGGGCGGGCAGGTTTAGGGTCATGAAATATTGTGTGGATGAAGGGCTGGTTGGTGGTGGGCAGGTTTAGGGTCTGTGTGGATGAAGGGCTGGTGGGTGGCGGGCAGGTTTAGGGTCTGTGTGGATAAAGGGCTGGTGGGTGGCGGGCAGGTTTAGGGTCCTGTCCCCTTAGCAGAAAAACACCCCCAAAGCATAGTGTTTCCACCTCCATGTTTGATGGTGGGGATGGTGTTCTTGGAGTCATAGACAGCATTCCTCCTCCTCCAAACACGGCGAGTTGAGTTGATGCCAAAGAGCTCCATTTTGGTCTCATCTGACCACAACACTTTCACCCAGTTCTCCTCTGAATCATTCAGATGTTCATTGGCAAACTTCAGACGGCCCTGTATATGTGCGTTCTTGAGCAGGGGGACCTTGTGGGCGCTGCAGGATTTCAGTCCTTCACGGCGTAGTGTGTTACCAATTGTTTTCTTGGTGACTATGGTCCCAGCTGCCTTGAGATCATTGACAAGATCCTCCCGTGTAGTTCTGGGCTGATTCCTCACCGTTCTCATGATCATTGCAACTCCACGAGGTGAGATCTTGCATGGAGCCCCAGACCGAGGGAGATTGACAGTTCTTATGTGTTTCTTCCATTTGCGAATAATCGCACCAACTGTTGTCACCTTCTCACCAAGCTGCTTGGCGATGGTCTTTTAGCCCATTCCAGCCTTGTGTAGGTCTACAATCTTGTCCCTGACATCCTTGGAGAGCTCTTTGGTCTTGGCCATGTTGGAGAGTTTGGAATCTGATTGATTGATTGCTTCTGTGGACAGGTGTCTTTTATACAGGTAACAAGCTGAGATTAGGAGCACTCCCTTTAAGAGTGTGCTCCTAATTTCAGCTCTTTACCTGTATAAAAGACACCTGGGAGCCAGAAATCTTTCTGATTGAGAGGGGGACAAATACTTATTTCCCTCATTAAAATGCAAATCAATTTATAACATTTTTGACATGTGTTTTTCTGGATTTTTTGGTTGTTATTCTGTCTCTCACTGTTCAAATAAACCTACCATTCAAATTATAGACTGATCATGTCTTTGTCAGTGGGCAAACGTACAAAATCAGCAGGGGATCAAATACTTGTTTCCATCACTGTATACACTACCGGTCAAAAGTTTCAGAACACCTACTCATTCAAGGGTTTATCTTTATTTTTACTATTTTCTACATTGTAGAATAATAGTGAAGACATCAAAACTATGAAATAACCCTAACCCTAACCAAAAAAGTGTTAAATATATTTTATATTTGAGATTCTTCAAATAGCCACCCTTTGCCTTAATGCGTTTGCTGGTGACACTGTCAGTGATTTATTTAGAATTCAAGGCACACTTAACCAGCATGGCTACCACAGCATTCTGCAGCGATACGTCATCCCATCTGGTTTGGGCTTAGTGGGACTATCATTTGTTTTTCAACAGGACAATGACCCAACACACCTCCAGGCTGTGTAAGGGCTATTTGACCAAGAAGGAGAGCGATGGAGTGCTGCATCAGATTACCTGGCCTCCACAATCCCCCGACCTCAACCAAATTGAGATGGTTTGGGATGAGTCGGACCGCAGAGTGAAGGAAAAGCAGCCAACAAGTGCTCAGCATATGTGGGAACTCCTTCAAGACTGTTAGAAAAGCATTCCAGGTGAAGCTGGTTGAGACAATGTTAAGAGTGTGCAAAGCTGTCATCAAGGCAAAGCGTGGCTATTTGAAGAATCTCAAATACAAAATATATTTTGATTTGTTTAACACTTTTTTGGTTTCTACATGATTCCATATGTGTTATTTCATAGTTGTGATGTCTTCACTATTATTCTACAATGTAGAAAATAGCAAAAATAAAGAAAAACCATTGAATGAGTAGGTGTTCTGAAACGTTTGACCGGTAGTGTATATTTTTTTGTTATTGCATTTTCTCCCCGGTCCCTAAACGACTTTGCTGCCTGAGAGAAGTATAGATGAAGGAGGAAAACTAACTTTACCATGGCAGCTAGAATGAAGCATTTGTTCTATCAATTTATGTCATTATTCTGGTGAGCAGGGGTTTATTTAGTCTTCTAGGGCAACAAGTAATGACAGAAGAGAAGCTGCATGTATCTAATTATAGATATATGACTTATAACAAATAGCCTACCAAAATGTCGGAAATTATAAGCAGAAACATAGGCCTATCTAAAATGTCCTGTAAAAATATTGTTCCGCCATCTTTGACTGTACAGCGCATTTTCTATATTAGCATGTTATGCTGGCCTCAGATTTTCACTTTATCACATATACACATTTATCACATATCACATATTTATCACATATAAAATGTGATATATTTATCACATTTTCACTTTATCACTCTCGCTTCCGCATTGTCTCCGTACTGCTGTGCTGTTTGTTGCTACTTGGCTACCTGCCAAACTATTCACGTTTTACTTTTAATAAACGTTTAATCAATCTTTGTGTTCAACAAATTTACCAACTTTTTAGTTTTGTCCTCACTCATCTTTTTTCGTTAAACTTTTTCACCCCGGACGTTTATCCCGAGACAGAAGAGTCATTTTCCTGTGCGTTTTAGCTGCCAACTTTACGTTATTTTCCTTTTTTCCATCGCAACTTTTTTTTTCCCTTATTCAACTTTTTCACTCCGGACGCTTTATCTGGACATGGTTCATCAACATCTTCAACAGCCGAAGCTAAGTAGTAACATTAACATGATGTCTTCTAATTGCAGTCGCTGTACTCATAATATACAGGAGAACGATCGCCTTACGGCGAAAATAGCTGTGCTACAAGCCCAGCTTCAGACGCAATCGTTAGGCAAGGGTAATCTCAGTGTAGGAAAGGAAGAAACAGCGTCTGTGCCACCAGTAAGTACAGACAGTAACGTTAGTATAAATCCCCCCGCACAGTCCCCGCAGCCGGACAACTTTCTCATGGCTTCTGGAGGGAAATACTGTTGGAATGCTCAACCGGTGTCGCTCATTCAGCCGACAGAAACCTTCAACCGGTTTTCCCCATTATGTAGCGAGTCGGAGTCTGAGTCTGAGTCTTCTCTAGTCTCTACTCCTCCCGTTACGGGGTCTGAGACGCCGAAGTCTCCCACCATTAGCTCTGACAAATTGAAAACCCTAGTCATTGGCGACTCCATTACCCGCAGTATTAGACTTAAAACGAATCACCCAGCGATCATACACTGTTTACCAGGGGGCAGGGCTACCGACGTTAAGGCTAATCTAAAGATGGTGCTGGCTAAAGCTAAAACTGGCGAGTGTAGAGAGTATAGAGATATTGTTATCCACGTCGGCACCAACGATGTTAGGATGAAACAGTCAGAGGTCACCAAGTGCAACATAGCTTCAGCGTGTAAATCAGCTAGAAAGATGTGTCGGCATCGAGTAATTGTCTCTGGCCCCCTCCCAGTTAGGGGAAGTGACGAGCTCTACAGCAGAGTCTCAGCACTTAATCGCTGGTTGAAAACTGTTTTCTGCCCCTCCCAAAAGATAACATTTGTGGATAATTGGCCCTCTTTCTGGGACTCACCCACAAACAGGACCAAGCCTGACCTGCTGAGGAGTGACGGACTCCATCCTAGCTGGAGGGGTGCTCTCCTCTTATCTACCAACATAGATAGGGCTCTAACTCCTCTAGCCCCACAGTGAAATAGGGTGCAGGCCAGGCAGCAGGCTGTTAGCCAACCTGCCAGCTTAGTGGAGTCTGCCAATAGCACAGTCAGTGTAGTCAGCTCAGCCATACCCATTGAGACTGTGTCTGTGCCTCGACCTAGGTTGGGCAAAACTAAACATGGCGGTGTTCACCCTAGCAATCTTATTAGGATAAAGACCTCCTCCATTCCTGCCATTATTGAAAGAGATCGTGATACTTCACATCTCAAAATAGGGTTACTTAATGTTAGATCCCTCACTTCAAAGGCAGTCATAGTCAATGAACTAATCACTGATCATAATCTTGATGTGATTGGCCTGACTGAAACATGGCTTAAGCCTGATGAATTTGCTGTGTTAAATGAGGCCTCACCTCCTGGTTACACTAGTGACCATATTCCCCGTGCATCCCGCAAAGGCGGAGGTGTTGCTAACATTTACGATAGCAAATTTCAATTTACAAAAAAAAAAATGGCGTTTTCATCTTTTGAGCTTCTAGTCTTGAAATCTATGCAGCCTACTCAATCACTTTTTATAGCTACTGTTTACAGGCCTCCTGGGCCATATACAGCGTTCCTCTCTGAGTTTCCTGAATTCCTATCAGACCTTGTAGTCATAGCAGATCATATTCTAATTTTTGGTGATTTTAATATTCACATGGAGAAGTCCACAGACCCACTCCAAAAGTCTTTCGGAGCCATTATCGACTCAGTGGGTTTTGTCCAACATGTCTCTGGACCTACTCACTGCCACAGTCATACTCTGGACCTAGTTTTGTCCCATGGAATAAATGTTGTAGATCTTAATGTTTTTCCACAAAATCCTGGACTATCGGACCACCATTTTATTACATTTGCAATCGCAACAAATAATCTGCTCAGACCCCAACCAAGGAGCATCAAAAGTCGTGCTATAAATTCTCAAACAACACAAAAATTCATTGATGCCCTTCCAGACTCCTTCTGCCTACCCAAGGACGTCAGAGGACAAAAATCAGTTAACCACTTAACTGAGGAACTCAATTTAACCTTGCGCAATACCCTAGATGCAGTTGCACCCCTAAAAACGAAAAACATTTGTCATAAGAAACTAGCTCCCTGGTATACAGAAAATACCCGAGCTTTGAAGCAAGCTTCCAGGAAATTGGAACGGAAATGGCGCCACACCAAACTGGAAGTCTTCCGACTAGCTTGGAAAGACAGTACCGTGCAGTACCGAAGAGCCCTCACTGCTGCTCGATCATCCTACTTTTCCAACTTAATTGAGGAAAATAAGAACAATCCAAAATTTCTTTTTGATACTGTTGCAAAGCTAACTAAAAAGCAGCATTCCCCAAGAGAGGATGGCTTTCACTTCAGCAGTGATAAATTCATGAACTTCTTTGAGGAAAAGATCATGACCATTAGAAAGCAAATTACGGACTCCTTTTTGAATCTGCGTATTCCTCCAGGGCTTAGCTGTCCTGGATCTGCACAGCTCTGCGAGGGCCTGGGATCGGGAGAGACACTTAAGTGTTTTAGTACTATATCTCTTGACACAATGATGAAAATAATCATGGCCTCTAAACCTTCAAGCTGCATACTGGATCCTATTCCTACTAAACTGCTGAAGGAGCTGCTTCCTGTGCTTGGCCCTCCTATGTTGAACATAATAAACAGCTCTCTATCCACCGGATGTGTACCAAACTCACTAAAAGTGGCAGTGATAAAGCCTCTCTTGAAAAAGCCAAACCTTGACCCGGAAAATATAAAAAACTATCGGCCTATATCGAATCTTCCATTCCTCTCAAAAATTTTAGAAAAAGCTGTTGCGCAGCAACTCACTGCCTTTCTGAAGACAAACAATGTATACGAAATGCTTCAGTCTGGTTTTAGACCCCATCATAGCACTGAGACTGCACTTGTGAAGGTGGTAAATTACCTTTTAATGGCGTCAGACCGAGGCTCTGCATCTGTCCTCGTGCTACTAGACCTTAGTGCTGCCTTTGACACCATCGATCACCACATTCTTTTGGAGAGACTGGAAACCCAAATTGGTCTACACGGACAAGTTCTGGCCTGGTTTAGATCCTACCTGTCGGAAAGATATCAGTTTGTCTCTGTGAATGGTCTGTCCTCCGACAAATCAACTGTACATTTCGGTGTTCCTCAAGGTTCCGTTTTAGGACCACTATTGTTTTCACTATATATTTTACCTCTTGGGGATGTTATTCGAAAACATAATGTTAACTTTCACTGCTATGCGGATGACACACAGCTGTACATTTCAATGAAACATGGTGAAGCCCCAAAATTGCCCTCGCTAGAAGCCTGTGTTTCAGACATAAGGAAGTGGATGGCTGAAAACTTTTTACTTTTAAACTCGGACAAAACAGAGATGCTTGTTCTAGGTCCCAAGAAACAAAGAGATCTTCTGTTAAATCTGACAATTCATCTTGATGGTTGTAAAGTCGTCTCAAATAAAACTGTGAAGGACCTCGGTGTTACTCTTGACCCTGATCTCTCTTTTGACGAACATATCAAGACTGTTTCAAGGACAGCTTTTTTCCATCTACGTAACATTGCAAAAATCAGAAATTTTCTGTCCAAAAATGATGCAGAAAAATTAATCCATGCATTTGTTACTTCTAGGTTAGACTACTGCAATGCTCTATTTTCCGGCTACCCGGATAAAGCACTAAATAAACTTCAGTTAGTGCTAAATACGGCTGCTAGAATCCTGACTAGAACCAAGAAATTTGATCATATTACTCCAGTGCTAGCTTCCCTACACTGGCTTCCTGTTAAGGCAAGGGCTGATTTCAAGGTTTTACTGTTAACCTATAAAGCGTTACATGGGCTTGCTCCTACCTATCTTTCCGAGTTGGTCCTGCCGTACATACCAATACGTACGCTACGGTCACAAGACGCAGGCCTCCTAATTGTCCCTAGAATTTCTAAGCAAACAGCGGGAGGCAGGGCTTTCTCCTATAGATCTCCATTTTTATGGAACAGTCTGCCTACCCATGTGAGAGACGCAGACTCGGTCTCAACCTTTAAGTCTTTACTGAAGACTTATCTCTTCAGTAGGTCATATGATTGAGTGTAGTCTGGCCCAGGAGTGTGAAGGTGAACGGAAAGGCTGGAGCAACGAACAGCCCTTGCTGTCTCTGCCGGGCCGGTTCCCCTCTCCACTGGGGTTCTCTGCCTCTAACCCTGTTGCAGGGGCTGAGTCACTGGCTTGCTGGTGCTCTTTCATGCCGTCCCTGGGAGGGGTGCGTCACTTGAGTGGGTTGAGTTACTGACGTGATCTTCCTGTCTGGGTTGGCGCCCCCCCCTTGGTTTGTGCTGTGGTGGAGACCTCTGTGGGCTATACTCGGCCTTGTCTCAGGATTGTAAGTTGGTGGTTGGGGATATCCCTCTAGTGGTGTGGGGGCTGTGCTTTGGCGGAGTGGGTGGGGTTATATCCTTCCTGTTTGGCCCTGTCCGGGGGTTTCTTCGGATGGGGCCACAGTGTCTCCGGACCGCTCCTGTCTCAGCCTCCAGTATTTATGCTGCAGTAGTTTATGTGTCGGGGGGCTGGGGTTAGTTGGTTATACCTGGAGTACTTCTCCTGTCTTATCCAGTGTCCTGTGTGAATTTAAGTATGCTCTCTCTAATTCTCTCGTTCTCTCTTTCTCTCTGAGAACCTGAGCCCTAGGACCATACGTCAGGACTACCGGGCATGATGACACCTTGCTGTCCCCAGTCCGCCTGGCCTTGCTGCTATTCCAGTTTCAACTGTTCTGCCTGCGGCTACGAAACCCCTACCTGTCCCAGACCTGCTGTTTTCAACTCTTTAATGATCGGCTATGAAAAGCCAACTGAGAGACCTGAGCCCTAGGACCATACGTCGGGACTACCGGCCGTGGTGACTCCTTGCTGTCCCCAGTCCGCCTGGCCTTGCTGCTATTCCAGTTTCAACTGTTCTGCCTGCGGTTATGGAACCCCTACCTGTCCCAGACCTGCTGTTTTCAACTCTTAATGATCGGCTATGAAAAGCCAACTGAGATTTATTCCTGATTATTATTTGACCATGCTTGTCACTTATGAACATTTTTGAACATCTTGGCATGGTTCTGTTATAATCTCCACCCGGCACAGCCAGAAGAGGACTGGCCACCCCTCATAGCCTGGTTCCTCTCTAGGTTTCTTCCTAGGTTTTCGCCTTTCTAGGGAGTTTTTCCTAGCCACCGTGCTTCTACACCTGCATTACTAGCTGTTTGGGGTTTTAGGCTGGGTTTCTGTACAGCACTTCGAGATATTAGCTGATGTAAGAAGGGCTATATAAAATAAAATTGATATAGACGGGTGGTTGCGGGCGGGTTATCAGCAATTGTGGGCGGGTGCGGGTGAACAAATAGCTGACCCGCGCATCACTAACCCCCCCCCCCCCCCCGCGCCCACCCAACCCCACTCCACACCCCTAGACACACAAACACAAACTGACTGTATTCTTAGCTAAGCTGATGGGCAAGCAACTATACATTCCTGGGCCTCCCTGCAACAACACTAGATAAATATCAGGACTAGTTCAGCTGTCATGGCAGTATCCCATATTGTCTCTCAGCCAACACACAAATCCCCTGATTGCTCAATACAGCCTCAGAGTCTCTTTCTCAGCCAGCCATCCATCCATGTTTCCAGCAAGCCAGCCAACCTTCCAACCTCCCTCCCTCCTTCCATCCAAAAGGATGAAGGAGATAAAGAAAAGGGAAAAGACAGGAGTGTCAACAGCAGCCTTATAAGAGATGGAGTCGGAGGTAGAGATGGAGTCGGAGGTAGAGATGGAGTCGGAGGTAGAGATGGAGTCGGAGGTAGAGATGGAGTCGGCGGTAGAGATGGAGTCAGAGGTAGAATGGAGGGAGGAGAACAGATCTAGAGATGGAGTCAGCGCAGAGTCAGAGCTAGAATGGAGGGAGAGAGGAGAACAGATATGCTCCTTGTGGCCTCTCTCTCCCCCACACCCCTCTGAAATGAGACACCCAGATCCCAAAAGCATCTAATATGGTGGCTTCTAATAACAATATGCCATTTAGCATATAATATATCCTTCAGGTGTGTTAAGGTGCACACCTGTACATGCATACTAAAGCACACTAATCTGTTAACATTTCAATTAATTAATTCAGTACAACGTTGTGCTCAGACAGCACAGTAAAGGAAAGTAGACATTGAGACAACTGAAGTATGTCCTAGAGCGCCCTCTGTTGTTTATCTCATTAGTTGCTACTGGTTACAGCAGGCACAAGTTAGTTTAAAATGTAGGAATAGAAATAAAAACCAATCAAGTGCTACCAGAATCCACCAGCGACTGGACTATCGTTAGATGCATGGTTTTGATTTTCTCTGTAGGAAAAAATTGACAAATTCCTCTGAGCTAGAGTTTTCTCTCTCTCTCTCTCTCTCTCTCTCTCTCTCTCTCTCTCTCTCTCTCTCTCTCTCTCTCTCTCTCTCTCTCTCTCTCTCTCTCTCTCTCTCTCACTCTTAAACTAAAATGAAATAAACAATAAATATTAACAGTGATCCTTACACTCAGATGTTCCAAAAGAATAAACACATTTCAAATGTCATATTATGTCTATATACAGTGTTGTAACGATGTGCAAATAGTTAAAGTACAAATGGGAAAATAAATAAACATAAATATGGGTTGTATTTACAATGGCGTTTGTTCTTCACTGGTTGCCCTTTTCTTGTGGCAACAAGTCACAAATCTTGCTGCTGTGATGGCACACTGTGGTTCTTTGTGGTTCTGTGTCATCTGAGGGAAATATGTGTCTCTAATATGGTCATACATTTGGCAGGAAGTTAGGAAGTGCAGCTCAGTTTCCACCTCATTTTGTGGGCAGTGTGCACATAGCCTGTCTTCTCTTGAGAGCCAGGTCTGCCTACGGCGGCCTTTCTCAATAGCAAGGCTATGCTCACTGAGTCTGTACATAGTCAAAGCTTTCCTTAAGTTTGGGTCAGTCACAGTGGTCAGGTATTCTGACACTGTGAACTCTCTGCTTAGGGCCAAATAGCATTCTAGTTTGCTCTGTTTTTTTGTTAATTCTTTCTAATGTGTCAAGTAATTATTTTTATGTTTTCTCATGATTTGGTTGGGTCTAATTGTGTTGCTGTCCTGGGGCTCTGTGGGGTCTGTTTGTGTTTGTGAACAGAGCCCCAGGACCAGCTTGCTTAGGGGACTCTTCTCCAGGTTCATCTCTCTGTAGGTGATGGCTTTGTTATGGAAGGTTTGGGAATCGCTTCCTTTTAGGTGGTTGAAGAATTTAACAGCTCTTTTCTGGATTTTGATAATTAGCGGGTATCGGCCTAATTCTGCTCTGCATGCATTATTTCTTTTTATTTTTTATTCATTTTATTTCACCTTTATTTAACCAGGTAAGCCAGTTGAGAACAAGTTCTCATTTACAACTGCGACCTGGCCAAGATAAAGCAAAGCAGTGCGATAAAAACAACAACACAGAGTTACATATGGGGTAAACAAAATGTACAGTCAATAACACAATAGAAAATCTATATACAGTGTGTGCAAATGTAGTAAATTATGGAGGTAAGGCAATAAATAGGCCATAGTGCAAAATAATTACAATTTAGTATTAACACTGGAGTGTTAGATGTGCAGAAGATGATGTGCAAATAGAGATACTGGGGTGCAAATGAGCAAAATAAATAACAATATGGGGATGAGGTAGTTGGGTGGGCTAATTACAGATATGCTGTGTACAGGTGCAGTGATCGGTAAAGTGCTCTGACAACTGATGCTTAAAGTTAGTGAGGGAGATAAGAGTCTCCAGCTCCAGAGATTTTTGCAGTTCGTTCCAGTCATTGGCAGCAGAGAACTGGAAGGAATGGCGGCCAAAGGAGGTGTTGGCTTTGGGATGACCAGTTTGATATACCTGCTGGAACGCATACTACGGGTGGGTGTTGCTATGGTGACCAATGAGCTAAGATAAGGCGGGGATTTGCCTAGCAGTGATTTATAGATGACCTGGAGCCAGTGGGTTTGGCGACGAATATGTAGTGAGGGCCAGCCAACGAGAGCGTACAGGTCACAGTGGTGGGTAGTATATGGGGCTTTGGAGACAAAACGGATGGCACTGTGATAGACTACATCCAATTTGCTGAGTAGAGTGTTGGAGGCTATTTTGTAAATGACATCGCCGAAGTCAAGGATCGGTAGGACAGTCAGTTTTACGAGGGCATGTTTGGCAGCATGAGTGAAGGAGGCTTTGTTGCGAAATAGGAAACCGATTCTAGATTTAACTCTGGATTGGAGATTCTTAATGTGAGTCTGGAAGGAGAGTTTACAGTCTAACCAGACACCTAGGTATTTGTAGTTGTCCACATACTCTAGGTCAGACCCGCCGAGAGTAGTGATTCTAGTCGGGCGGGCGGGTGCAAGCAGCGTTCGATTGAAGAGCATGCATTTAGTTTTACTAGTGTTTAAGAGCAGTTGGAGGCTACTGAAGGAGTGTTGTTTGGAATTGAAGCTCGTTTGGAGGTTTGTTAACACAGTGTCCAATGAAGGGCCAGTTGTATACAAAATGGTGTTGTCTGTTTTACATTGTACACTGAGGATATTTTTGCTGAAATTTTTAGCCAGATCCTAATTGGTATGTCAAATTTTATGTTCCCTTTAATGGCGTAGAAGGCCCTTCTTGTCTCTCAGATCTTTCACAGCTTTGTGGAAGTTACCTGTGGCGCTGATGTTTAGGCCGAGGTATGTATAGTTTTTTGTGTGCTCTTTGGCAACTGTGTCTTGATGGAATTTGTATTTGTGGTCCTGGCAACTGGACCTTTTTTGGAACACCATTATTTTGTCTTACTGAGATTTATGGTCAGGGCCCAGGTCTCTCCAGAGAGGTCTGTGCAGATCTAGGTGCTGCTGTAGGCCCTCCTTGGTTGGGGACAGAAGCACTAGATCATCAGCAAACAGTAGACATTTGACTTCAGATTCTAGTAGGGTGAGGCCGGGTGCTGCAGACTGTTCTAGTGCCCTCGCCAATTCAATGATATATACAGTGGGGAGAACAAGTATTTGACACACTGCCGATTTTGCAGGTTTTCCTACTTACAAAGCATGTAGAGGTCTGTAATTTTTATCATAGGTACACTTCAACTGTGAGAGACGGAATCTAAAAAAAATTCCAGAAAATCACATTGTATGATTTTTAAGTAATAAATTTGCATTTTATTGCATGACATAAGTATTTGATCACCTACCAACCAGTAAGAATTCCGGCTCTCACAGACCTGTTAGTTTTTCTTTAAGAAGCCCTCCTGTTCTCCACTCATTACCTGTATTAACTGCACCTGTTTGAACTCGTTACCTGTATAAAAGACATCTGTCCACACACTCAATCAAACAGACTCCAACCTCTCCACAATGGCCAAGATCAGAGAGCTGTGTAAGGCAACAACTGTTGGTGCAATTATTAGAAAATGGAAGAAGTTCAAGATGACGGTCAATCACCCTCGGTCTGGGGCTCCATGCAAGATCTCACCTCGTGGGGCATCAATGATCATGAGGAAGGTGAGGGATCAGCCCAGAACTACACGGCAGGACCTGCTCAATGACCTGAAGAGAGCTGGGACCACAGTCTCAAAGAAAACCATTAGTAACACACTACGCCGTCATGGATTAGAATCCTGCAGCGCACGCAAGGTCCCCCTGCTCAACCCAGCGCCTGTCCAGGCCCGTCTGAAGTTTGCCAATGACCATCTGGATGATCCAGAGGAGGAATGGGAGAAGGTCATGTGGTCTGATGAGACAAAAATATAGCTTTTTGGTCTAAACTCCACTCGCCGTGTTTGGAGGAAGAAGAAGGATGAGTACAACCCCAAGAACACCATCCCAACCGTGAAGCATGGAGTTGGAAACATCATTCTTTGGGAATGCTTTTCTGCAAAGGGGACAGGACGACTGCACCGTATTGAGGGGAGGATGGATGGGGCCATGTATCGCGAGATCTTGGCCAACAACCTCCTTCCCTCAGTAAGAGCATTGAAGATGGGTCGTGGCCGGGTCTTCCAGCATGACAACGACCCGAAACACACAGCCAGGGCAACTAAGGAGTGAAGCATCTCAAGGTCCTGGAGTGGCCTAGCCAGTCTCCAGACCTGAACCCAATAGAACATCTTTGGAGGGAGCTGAAAGTTCGTATTGCCCAGCGACAGCCCCGAAACCTGAAGGATCTGGAGAAGGTCTGTATGGAGGAGTGGGCCAAAATCCCTGCTGCAGTGTGTGTAATCCTGGTCAAGACCTACAGGAAACGTATGATCTCTGTAATTGCAAACAAAGGTTTCTGTACCAAATATTAAGTTCTGCTTTTCTAATGTATCAAATTCTTATGTCATGCAATAAAATGCACATTAATTGCTTAAAAATCATACAATGTGATTTTCTGGATTTTTGTTTTAGATTCCGTCTCTCACAGTTGAAGTGTACCTATGATAAAAATTACAGACCTCTACATGCTTTGTAAGTAGGAAAACCTGCAAAATCGGCAGTGTATCAAATACTTGTTCTCCCCACTGTATATGTTTTTGCTGTTTGTTATTTGTTATAGGGCCAGAAAGATTGGAGAAGTGGTTTACCCATACATCTCCATTTTGGATAGATTGCTCTTTGTGTTGTTTGTTTAGTGTTTTCCAATTTTCCCAGAAGTGGTTAGATTCTATGGATTCTTCAATTACATTGAGCTGATTTCTGACGTGCTGTTCCTTCTTTTTCCGTAGTGTATTTCTGTATTGTTTTAGTGATTCACCATAGTGAAGGCGTAGACTCAGGTTTTCTTTGTCTCTCTGTTTTAGGTCCATCCATAACTCTTCATGTTGTTGTTTGTTTAGTTAGTTAAATTTTCCCAGAAGTGGTCAGATTCTATGGATTGTTCTTAATTTTTTCTTAGTTTATTTCTGTACTGTTTTAGTGTTTCACCATAGTGAAGGTGTAGGCTCAGGTTCTCAGCCCCTGGTTCGACCGTGATCTGACGGAGTTACTCCACCTCAAGAATTCCATTTGGCGAAAGGCTCGGCACACGCTTACTCAGGCTGACTGCCTCTCGTTCAGGCAGATGGGAAATAAGTGCACTCAGGCTATCCGGAAGGACAAACCTAGTTACTTTAAGGAGCAGTTCTCTCTCTGGGTCTAACCCCAAGAAGTTCTGGAAAACGGTAAAAGACCTGGAGAATTAACCCTCCTCCTCACAGCTGCCCATGTCCCTTAATGTTGATGATGTGGTTGTCACTGACAAGGAGCACATGGCTGAGCTCTTTAATCACCACTTCATTAAGACAGGATTCCTATTTGACTCAGCCACGCCTCCTTGCCCGTCCAACACTTCTTCATCTCCCAGCCCTTCTAATGTGACTAGCCCTGATGCTCCTCCCTCTTTCCCCCCCGCTACACAGTTTCTCCCTGCAGGGGGTCACTGAGTCCGAGGTGCTAAAGGAGCTCCTTAAACTTGACCCCAAAAAACATCTGGGTCAGATGGTTTAGACCCTTTCTTCTTTAAGGTTGCTGCCCCTATCATCGCCAAGCCGGTCTCTGACCTTTAACCTGTCTCTCCTCTCTGGGGAGGTTCCCATTGCTTGGAAGGCAGCCACGGTGCGTCCTTTATTTAAAGGGGGAGATCAAGCTGATCCTAACTGTTATAGGCCAATTTCTATCTTGCCCTGTTTATCAAAAGTGTTGGGAAAACTTGTCAATAATCAACTGACTGACAGTATTCTCTCTGGTATGCAATCTGGTTTCCGCTCATGTTATGGATGTGTCACTGCAACCTTAAAGGTCCTAAATGATGTCACCATTGCCCTTGATTCTAAGCAATGTTGTGCTGCTATTTTTATTGACTATTCCATCCTTGTGGGCCGGCTAAGGCATATTGGTGTCTCTGAGGGGTCTTTGGCCTGGTTTGCTAACTACCTCTTTCAAAGAGCGCTCTTCTCAATTTTCTTCAACAACATAGCTCAGGCAGTGTTGAGACTTCTAGCTCACTCAGGAAAAGAAAAAAAAAAAAATATATATATATATACAGTGGGGAAAAAAGTATTTAGTCAGCCACCAATTGTGCAAGTTCTCCCACTTAAAAAGATGAGAGAGGCCTGTAATTTTCATCATAGGTACACGTCAACTATGACAAACAAAATGAGGAAAAGAAATCCAGAAAATCACATTGTAGGATTTTTAATGAATTTATTTGCAAATTATGGTGGAAAATAAGTATTTGGTCAATAACAAAAGTTTCTCAATACTTTTGTTATATACCCTTTGTTGGCAATGACACAGGTCAAACGTTTTCTGTAAGTCTTCACAAGGTTTTCACACACTGTTGCTGGTATTTTGGCCCATTCCTCCATGCAGATCTCCTCTAGAGCAGTGATGTTTTGGGGCAGTCGCTGGGCAACACAGACTTTCAACTCCCTCCAAAGATTTTCTATGGGATTGAGATCTGGAGACTGGCTATGCCACTCCAGGACCTTGAAATGCTTCTTACGAAGCCACTCCTTCGTTGCCCGGGCGGTGTGTTTCGGATCATTGTCATGCTGAAAGACCCAGCCACGTTTCATCTTCAATGCCCTTGCTGATGGAAGGAGGTTTTCACTCAAAATCTCACGATACATGGCCCCATTCATTCTTTCCTTTACACGGATCAGTCGTCCTGGTCCCTTTGCAGAAAAACAGCCCCAAAGCATGATTTTTCCACCCCCATGCTTCACAGTAGGTATGGTGTTCTTTGGATGCAACTCAGCATTCTTTGTCCTCCAAACACGATGAGTTGGGTTTTTACCAAAAAGTTCTATTTTGGTTTCATCTGACCATATGACATTCTCCCAATCCTCTTCTGGATCATCCAAATGCACTCTAGCAAACTTCAGACGGGCCTGGACATGTACTGGCTTAAGCAGGGGGACACGTCTCGCACTGCAGGATTTGAGTCCCTGGCGGCGTAGTGTGTTACTGATGGTAGGCTTTGTTACTTTGGTCCCAGCTCTCTGCAGGTCATTCACTAGGTCCCCCCATGTGGTTCTGGGATTTTTGCTCACCGTTCTTGTGATCATTTTGACCCCACGGGGTGAGATCTTGCGTGGAGCCCCAGATCGAGGGAGATTATCAGTGGTCTTGTATGTCTTCCATTTCCTAATAATTGCTCCCGCAGTTGATTTCTTCAAACCAAGCTGCTTACCTATTGCAGATTCAGTCTTCCCAGCCTGGTGCAGGTCTACAATTTTGTTTCTGGTGTCCTTTGACAGCTCTTTGGTCTTGGCCATAGTGGAGTTTGGAGTGTGACTGTTTGAGGTTGTGGACAGGTGTCTTTTATACTGATAACAAGTTCAAACAGGTGCCATTAATACAGGTAACGAGTGGAGGACAGAGGAGCCTCTTAAAGAAGAAGTTATAGGTCTGTGAGAGCCAGAAATCTTGCCTGTTTGTAGGTGACCAAATACTTATTTTCCAACATCATTTGCAAATAAATTCATTACAAATCCTACAATGTGATTTTCTGGATTTTTTTCCCTCAATTTGTCTGTCATAGTTGACGTGTACCTATGATGAAAATTACAGGCCTCTCTCATCTTTTTAAGTGGGAGAACTTGCACAATTGGTGGCTGACTAAATACTTTTTTTCCCCACTGTAAATAGATAAAAGAGAAGCAAATGGGTCTGATGTGTTCAATTAAATGGGGAACGAGTGATTTCATTAAGTTTCTTAGATGCTCATATATGTTACGTTATGTGCACACTTAAATTATGGCAGCTGGTAATCATTTCACCGCAGACAATCATCAGGAGCACACAGCCCGTTGGGGTATGCAACTGCGAACCACTCACAGTCTAGTGTCGTATCGAGTAAATGCTGGCAATTATTGCTGATAAACAAAGGAGTCCGCTCATACTGAACTTGGATCATAAGGTTTATTCATATCACAAGCTTTCAGCATAAGTGACAGATGTCATGACACCCGGAGAGCGACGTCCCAGATTGCAATGGCCGCTCTGCTTTCCTGTGCCTCCAGCATATACTTGTAAACAATGTAAAAATATGGGTTGCTCCCTCTGCGGTCCAATCACCCATCTCCCCTGGGGCGTCACCCCACAAACGGCTACTTTTGAACTAAGATAAACATTATTTTCTTTGTTCCTCTAAAATTGTCATAATCGTCATACACGACATATCCCCCCTTCGAGACTAACTAAAAGTCTCAAAAACAAACAGAATAGGATTATGACCAGTAACAATTTATCTTATTGAGTATTTTTAACATTAAACCAAAAACATTCTTCTCTAGAGTGTAAATACCTTTCTATGAAATATGAATACATCTTTATGGAGTGTGAATACATTACTATGAAATATTAACAAATCTTTATGGAGTGTGAGAGCGAAAAACTGTCTGGCAACCTTTGTTCCAAATCCATCCATCAATCAAGACAGTAAAATTCTCTCACGGTCCCTCTGCCCCAGGCAACCACCTAGGTACTCCCAATGAATTCTTAACTCTTTATAAATGCATTTGAAACTATGATGCAATTAAATACACATGAAAGCCCCAGCAAACAAAATACTATCCAAAAAATGTCCACTCTAAGGCTGGTCAACCCATTGGACCCTACAGTGGACCTCTCCCTGCCTAGACTCCCTGTCCCTAAGCATCAACGAAATAAACAAAAACATCTAAGATCCCCACATGTATCCAATAACATCAAATATCATTCTACAAAAATTAATACCTAAGAATATGACACAAATTATGTATTACACATGCAAATATACCTATATTTCATTGCAGACACTGGAATGTAGTCCACTACACTTCATCTCCCTGTAGTCTCCTCTTCCAATGCATTGTTGATGATGGAATGGGAACCTTTCCACCCCTTCCTGGTTCCATCTCCTCCAGTCATTGTCCTTTCATATTGTCCTTGTTTGAGTATTTCAATCTCTACATGTTCCCCCAAATGCTTCTGGAAGAAAAGAAAAGACCAAACAGTATCTTTTGCAAAACAACACTTTCAAATTACACATCAATATCAACTAAGAATATAAAAAGTATATATAAATGATGTATGAATAAATATAAATGATAGAATAATGAAATAGGATAATGTGATTCATTCATACACTTCCCCCATTTGATTCATAAAATCATACTAAAATCACACTAATATTGAAAAAAAATTGAAAAATGATCAACTCATCAAAAAGGATATTTATCCATCCAGTTCCACTTGTCCCTCTTCATCCAGATCAGGAACAGTCAACAACGGCATCTGAGTGTTGTCTCCAGGCATCACTACTCCAACCTATCTCAATATCATAGCTTTCTCAAAGGTCAGTAACAAATTACAAACATCACACACAGTGTTATCAAAGCTGCTATTAAAATGTAATCCATCACTGCTCCTATTGGCCTAACTGATCTTGCAACCTTCGCTGACCATCCAGCTCCTTCAGATCTACCAAATGCATCCCTTATATTCTTTAATGGATATATAACCCTAGTGATAATATCTGAACTATCTGGACTCTAAGTATAACTAATATTATCAATATGATCTTCCCAAATGTTACACCATACCATGGAAAAAGTCCCCCCTTCTCTCTTAGACTTATCCTTCAATGATAGGCTTGAAGACTATGACATGTCGCCATGTCTCTTTTCACCCTATTTTCAACCCTAGCTTCAGATTTATCTGTGTCCGGTGCTACCCCTCTTTTAATGGTAAAAGCCTCATATGGAAGCTTCAACGTTGACATGTAACAACATCCTGTCCATCCATAGGGTAATGTACCCCTTGGCTGGTACAATTGCATTTGATCTTGTTCAGTTGAAGCTGTAACAGTGATTGTTGATTTGGTTCACTCTGATTCTTCATAACCAAAGCTTCTCTTCTCCTTCTCCACCAGTTGTATGATTGAGTTTTTTGAGAGTTTCTTCATCCTGTTCTTTGTTGTTGACATATCAGGATTCTTCAACAGCTTATATTCTAAGTTCTGTCCTCGAAATATCATCTTCCATCATCTTCTTACTTTTCTTCAGCTTCTTGGCCTCAATGTATTCTTCTCCAATTCTTGGGATCCTTTCCTCAGCAGTTTCTCCTTCTGTATCTTCATCCTCATCTTTCCGAACCTCATTCTTCTCTTAGTTTCCAGACATCTCGGTTTTTTCTTACTTCTGGAGTTTTGGATTCATTTTTATTGTCGTTTCTGCTTGTCCTCTATCTATTATTCGTTCATCGTCATCTCTGATGCAATAATCACCCTCCTGGATGATCACTGGAAGCTGAGGATAAACATCCCTAAGCTCTACTTCCTTCTCATAAGATGGGTGTCTTTTTGCTGAATCCGTATGTGAGAAAGGTGTACTAACTTCTGCCATTAGTTTTTCTATCGCCTTCTCTTCCTTTAGCATTCTCTATACCTTTGTTTAACTTATCGCTGGAATCTTTTATCAGTTTTTGTTTGAGAATGAAGGGCAACTTTTGTTTCATTTGCCGGATAACCTCGCAATACCCTTAACTAAAGGATTACTATTCTCAACTATATCAACCGGTGTAATGACTTTCATAGCCTTGCTGTCCTTTCCCATTGTACCAACCCTTTTATATTCCTTTATTGTGAATTATTTTATTTTAGACTATATAGCCTATGGCTTCCCCCCTTTAATTATTAATATAAACCAAACAACCCCCCAATTTTTTTTTTTTTTAAATCAATCAATAAAAATATGAATATGAAAAAATTCAATTAATTTTTTTTTATCAAAAACCATTTCTAATTAAAATAAAAAATCAATTAAAAAATCAATTAAAAATTATGAACAATTAAAATCAATTTTTTATTTCTATATTCTATCCTACCAATTTATCAATTAGTGGCTATCTTACCACAACCCATCAAATGCAAATACAAGTAGTCCACTTCACAGCAATCCTAAAAACAAAGCCTCTAACCCTACCATTACTACAATTCCCATAAACCCCCTTGCTCTATAAGCACCTAATTATTTAAATTTTACAGAATAATGTCAGTCCTTGATTCCCAACACAACTGTAAACAAACCCAACTGATGCACAGAGCCTCCCAAATGCAAATTTTAATGAATCAGTATTTGCCAAGCCTATGTGAAATTGTCATAACATCAGATATCCTGTAGGGGAAGATTTTGCAAACAGAATCAGCCTCAAACCCTTGACTCGATCCTCTGTCGCGTCACGTGACGTGTACGTCAGCACCCCCTCTCTTTCTCTCTCTCTCGCCTGTCGTCTCGTCCTATTGTTCCTCTCATATGACAAAAGAACAGAGACACAGAAAAAGATTTTAGTAGTTAATGCAATCACTGAGTTATTTCAACCATATTCAATATTCCCCCACTCACATTCGCTCTAAGACTTAACTCAGGACTAAATAGATCGCTCACAAACATTATTATTTTATTTATTTATTTAATTTATTATAATCCGTCAACATATATCTTAATTTATAAATTCACTACATCTCAAAAAATAGTTTCATTTTCAAACCACAGCCGCTTTAACAACTAAAAGATTCGTGTCCAAATCTCTCTTGTCTGTGGCTATTTCTCTGTCTCCCCCTGCAGTCCAGTCTAACAGAAATATGACCCATTTACCCACAATCCTGTGTTGTAGTTTTAGTAAAATCCCACGCATGCGCGATACATTCAAAAATACTTTTTCACCGTGGAAGGGAGATTCTTAGCTCTCTCCCCAACCCAAAAAGACAGTTACCAGTCCTGCTGTACCTCCGTTTTCCCCTCATAGTCAAACAACATTTAACAGCGCTCACAAAACATAGAACCGAAATTCCACATACAAACATAATTTAAGAGGCTTTATTCCATCGCAGTGGACCTCCACGGTCACATGTTCGTATGCAGCATATTAGCATTTAGCATTAGCCTGTATGCACCATGTAGCATGAAAACAATGCACCTGACATTGCGCCTTTAATTACTTTTTCCTTTTTCCTAACTTTAGGCTGCCGTGAGTTCTGGATATTTTATGAGCGGTCCCCCCAAGCAAATACCCCGTCGGATAGAAGATGAGCAGCAACTTACAATAAATCCCAACCCCAGTCCAAGACTGACCTGACAACATCTAGCGCGTTACCCGGATTTATGGCCCACCATAGGGGTCGCCTCGTTTGTTCCGAGGGCTTATCAAATCCTGCAATGTCCTAACTTGTATACATATCTTGGCCCCGATTGTTCTTGACTTACTATTCAAGCAACACATCTCTATAAACAATCCATAGGCTCTCTCCCGTTTTGCGCTGTTTTAAATTTTTTATAAATGATTAGCCAGACCCCCAGTTCTCAGCAATAACGCCACACGAGGCACATTTTGGTCCTAATGGTACATCGCTCCAGTGTACACAAATAGCATCCAAACTAACAACCTCCCAAAGCTTGTGAGAAAAAACTCACCCTTTTCTGGCCATGACTTCAGAACGAGTTAGCTTGGCGGCTGAATGGAGCGAAGGAGAGATGCAGACCAGCCCCACGTTGGGCGCCATTTGTCGTATCGAGTAAATGGTGGCAATTATTGCTGATAAACAAAGGAGTCCGCTCATACTGAACTTGGATCATAAGGTTTATTCATATCACAAGCTTTCAGCATAAGTGACAGATGTCATGACACCCGGAGAGCGACGTCCCAGATTGCAATGGCCGCTCTGCTTTCCTGTGCCTCCAGCATATACTTATAAACAATGTAAAAATATGGGTTGCTCCCTCTGCGGTCCAATCACCCGTCTCCCCTGGGGCGTCACCCCACAAACGGCTACTTTTGAACTAAGATAAACATTCTTTTCTTTGTTCCTCTAAAATAGTCATAATCGTCATACACGACACTAGCATTAATGTTTAAGTCACTTATATGTTTGAGCACTGAACGTTTACCTCACTGTGTCGGTGTTAGTTGGCTGAGAGTAGCTTGTAGCTCGCTGGGTGCGGTAGCTCAGCGACCCAGATGCTGTATAGCATTAGGCTATCATTATCAGCCATTTGCGTTGTGCTGATTGTTCGGAGCACTCAGCTGGTTTCTGGTGGCGGTGATCCATGGTGGAGTGCCGCGTTATGTTGCGTTTGTGCGTGTAAATCCTTTGGACGAGGCATGTGGTGGCATGGGTTCTATGTCCTGTAACAGCGTCCATAGCAACCAGTGACGGCAGAGTCACTGTGCGCATGCTCCTCTGGCGCTAGGCATTCTGGATGATGTAGTCAATGTTGTTTTAAACCAGATTTACCACATTTTTGATGATGTTGCAGGCTTATTTGATTTTCATTATTTACATTATTATTATATTATATTATTTGAATAATATATTTAAATTGTATATTTGAATAATATATTGTCATTATTTGTTTGTTGTATTTCAGGTTTATGACCTGTGGTCATTTAATTTAAAATAAAATTAAGGACAAAACACGAGTCATGACATTGTGTGCTTCCTGGTGAGCCTTTTCGGGGGGCTAAATAACGAAAAAATATGAGTACTTGGGAGTATGGCTAGATGGTACACTGTCCTTCTCTCAGCACATATCAAAGCTGCAGGCTAAGGTTAAATCTAGACTTGGTTTCCTCTATCGTAATCACTCCTCTTTCACCCCAGCTGCCAAACTAACCCTGATTCAGATGACCATCCTACCCATGCTAGATTACAGAGACTTAATTTATAGATCGGCAGGTAAGGTTGCTCTCGAGTGGCTGGATGTTCTTTATCATTCGGCCATCAGATTTGCCACCAATGCTCCTTATAGGACACATCACTGCACTCTATAATCCTCGGTAAACTGGTCATCTCTATGTACCCGTCGCAAGACCCACTGGTTGATGCTTATTTATAAAACCCTCTTAGGCCTCACTCCCCCCTATCTGAGATACCTACTGCAGCCCTCATCCTCCACATACAGCACCCGTTCTGCCAGTCACATTCTGTTAAAGGTCCCCAAAGCACAAACATCCCTGGGTCGCTCCTCTTTTCAGTTCGCTGCAGCTAGCGACTGGAACGAGCTGCAAAAAACACTCAAACTGGACAGTTTTATCTCCATCTCTTCATTCAAAGACTCAATCATGGACACTCTTACTGACAGTTGTGGCTGCTTCGCCTGATGTATTGTTGTCTCTACCTTCTTGCCCTTTGTGCTGTTGTCTGTGCCCAATAATGTTTGTACCATGTTTTGTGCTGCTGCCATGTTGTGCTGCTACCATGTTGTGCTGCTGCCATGTTGTGCTGCTACCATGTTGTGCTGCTGCCATGTTGTGCTGCTACCATGTTGTGCTGCTGCCATGTTGTGCTGCTACCATGTTGTGCTGCTGCCATGTTGTGTTGCTACCGTGTTGTGTTGTCATGTGTTGCTACCATGCTGTGTTGTTGTCTTAGGTCTCTCTTTATGTAGTGTTGTGGTGTCTCTCTTTATGTAGTGTTGTGGTGTCTCTATGTAGTGTTGTGGCGTCTCTCTTTATGTAGTGTTGTGGTGTCTCTCTTTATGTAGTGTTGTGGTGTCTCTCTTTATGTAGTGTTGTGGTGTCTCTCTTTATGTAGTGTTGTGGTGTCTCTCTTTATGTAGTGTTGTGGTGTCTCTCTTTATGTAGTGGTGTGGTGTCTCTCTTTATGTAGTGTTGTGGTGTCTCTCTTTATGTAGTGTTGTGGTGTCTCTCTTTATGTAGTGTTGTGGTGTCTCTCTTTATGTAGTGTAGTGGTGTCTCTCTTTATGTAGTGGTGTGGTGATGGACGATAACAGCGCCGGAAGAAGATGGCTGCCGTTTTACAGCCCTCTAACCAATTGTACTACTATGTGTGTTTTTCCGCGTTATTTGTAATTTATTTTGTACATAATGTTTCTGCCATCGTCTCTTATAACCAAAGAGAGCTTCTGGATATCAGGACAGCGATTACTCACCTCGCGTTGGACGAAGACTTTTTCTTCAACGAGGCGTTCGCAAAGGATATTCTACAGACTCCCGACAAGGCCCAGATCCCCGTCATTCGCGTGAGGAAGAGACGAGATTTCGTGGACGCAGATCCGGGTGCCTTGTAAGGATCCGACGGCGAACGAGTAAACTGCCTCTCCCATCAATCCTATTAGCCAATGTTCAATCTTTTGAGAATAAAATTGACGATTTAAGATTACGGTTATCCTACCAACGGGACATTAAAAACTGTAATATCTTATGTTTCACGGAGTCGTGGCTGAACGAAAACAATGACAACATTCAGCTAGCGGGCTATACGCTACATCGACAGGACAGAACTGCAGACTCTGGTAAGACAAAGGGTGGCGGTCTGTGTATATTTGTAAACAACAGCTGGTGCACAAAATCAAATACTAAGGAAGTCTCGAGGTTTTGCTCGCCTGAGGTAGAGTATCTTATGATAAGCTGTAGACCACACTATTTACCAAGAGAGTTTTCATCTATATTTTTCATAGCTGTCTATTTACCACCACAAACCAATGCTGGCATTAAGATTGCACTGAATGAGTTGTACAAGGCCATTAATCAACAGGAAAACGCTCATCCAGATGCAGCGCTCCTAGTAGCCGGGGACTTTAATGCAGGGAAACTTAAATCCGTTCTACCTCATTTCTACCAGCATGTTAAATGTGCAACCAGAGGGGAAAAAACTCTAGACCACCTTTACTCCACACACAAAGACGCATACAAAGCTCTCCCTCGCCCTCCATTTGGCAAATCTGACCATAACTCTATCCTCCTGATTCCTGCTTATAAGCAAAAACTGAAGCAGGAAGCACCAGTGATTCGGCTAATAAAAAAGTGGTCAGATGACGCAGATGCTAAGCTACAGGACTGTTTTGCTAGCACAGACTGGAACATGTTCCGGGATTCTTCAGACAGCATTGAGGAGTACACCACATCAGTCACTGGCTTCATCAATAAGTGCATCGATGATGTCGTCCCCACAGTGACCGTACGTACATACCCCAACCAGAAGCCATGGATTACAGGAAACATCCGCACTGAGCTAAAGGGTAGAGCTGCCGCTTTCAAGGAACGGGACTCTAACCCGGACGCTTATAAGAAATCCCGCTATGACCTCCGACGAACCATCAAACAGGCAAAGAGTCAATACAGGTCTAAGATTGAATCATACTACACTGGCTCTGACGCTCGTCGGATGTGGCAGGGCTTGAAAACTATTACAGACTACAAAGGGAAGCACAGCCGCGAGCTGCCCAGTGACACAAGCCTACCAGACGAGCTAAACCACTTCTATGCTCGCTTCGAGGCAAGCAACACTGAAGCATGCACGAGAGCACCAGCTGTTCCGGACGACTATGTGATCACGCTCTCCGTAGCCGATGTGAGTAAGACTTTTAAGCAGGTCAACATTCACAAGGCCGCAGGGCCAGACGGATTACCAGGACGTGTACTCCGAGCATGTGCTGACCAACTGGCAAGTGTCTTCACTGACATTTTCAACATGTCCCTGACTGAGTCTGTAATACCAACATGTTTCAAGCAGACCACCATAGTCCCCGTGCCCAAGAACTCTAAGATAACCTGCCTAAATGACTACCGACCCGTAGCACTGACGTCTGTAGCCATGAAGTGCTTTGAAAGACTGGTCATGGCTCACATCCACAGCATAATCCCAGAAACCCTAGACCCACTCCAATTTGCATACCGCCCCAACAGATCCACAGATGATGCAATCTCTATCGCACTCCACACTGCCCTTTCCCACCTGGACAAGAGGAACACCTACGTGAGAATGCTATTCATTGACTACAGCTCAGCATTCAACACCATAGTGCCCTCTAAGCTCATCACTAAGCTAAGGATCCTGGGACTAAACACCTCCCTCTGCAACTGGATCCTGGACTTCCTGACGGGCCGCCCCCAGGTGGTAAGGGTAGGTAACAACACATCTGCCACACTGATCCTCAACACGGGGGCCCCTCAGGGGTGCGTGCTCAGTCCCCTCCTGTACTCTCTGTTCACCCATGACTGCATGGCCAGGCACGACTCCAACACCATCATTAAGTTTGCCGACGACACAACAGTGGTAGGCCTGATCACCGACAACGATGAGACAGCCTATAGGGAGGAGGTCAGAGATCTGGCCGTGTGGTGCCAGGACAACAACCTCTCCCTCAACGTGACCAAGACAAAGGAGATGATTGTGGACTACAGGAAAAAAAAGAGGACTGAGCACGCCCCCATTCTCATCGACGGGGCTGTAGTGGAACAGGTTGAGAGCTTCAAGTTCCTTGGTGTCCACATCACCAACGAACTATCATGGTCCAAACACACCAAGACAGTCGTGAAGAGGGCACGACAAAGCCTATTCCCCCTCAGGAGACTAAAAAGATTTGGCATGGGTCCTCAGATCCTCAAAAAATTCTACAGCTGCACCATCGAGAGCATCCTGACTGGTTGCATCACCGCCTGGTATGGCAACTGCTTGGCCTCTGACCGCAAGGCACTACAGAGGGTAGTGCGTACGGCCCAGTACATCACTGGGGCAAAGCTCCCTGCCATCCAGGACCTCTATACCAGGCGGTGTCAGAGGAAGGCCCTCAAAATTGTCAAAGACTCCAGCCACCCTAGTCATAGACTGTTCTCTCTGCTACCGCACGGCAAGCGGTACCGGAGTGCCAAGTCTAGGTCCAAAAGACTTCTCAACAGCTTCTACCCCTAAGCCATAAGACTCCTGAACAGCTAATCATGGCTACCCGGACTATTTGCACTGCCCCCCCCACCCCATCCTTTTTACGCTGCTGCTACTCTGTTAAGTATTTATGCATAGTCACTTTAACTCTACCCACATGTACATATTACCTCAACTACCTCAACTAGCCGGTGCCCCCGCACATTGACTATGCAACGGTACCCCCCTGTATATATAGCCTCCCTACTGTCACTTTATTTTACTGTATATATAGCCTCCCTACTGTCACTTTATTTTACTTCTGCTCTTTTTTTCTCAACACTTTTTTGTTGTTGTTTTATTCTTACTTTTTTGTTTAAAATAAATGCACTGTTGGTTAAGGGCTGTAAGTAAGCATTTCACTGTAATGTCTGCACCTGTTGTATTCGGCGCATGTGACCAATAAAATTTGATTTGATTTGATTTGATTTGATTTGGTGTCTCTCTTTATGTAGTGTTGTGGTGTCTCTCTTTATGTAGTGTTGTGGTGTCTCTCTTTATGTTGTGTTGTGGTGTCTCTCTTTATGTAGTGTTGTGGTGTCTCTCTTTATGTAGTGTTGTGGCGTCTCTCTTGTCGTGATGTGTGTTTTGTCCTATATTTTTAATCCCAGCCCACGTCCCCGCAGGAGGCCTTTTGCTAGGCCGTCATTGTAAATAAGAATTTGTTCTTAACTGACTTGCCTGGTTAAATAAAGGTTTAAAAAAATAAAACATCTGTGTCTCTGTGTTTTTGTTTAGATAGGTTCCTCAATTCCTTTCTTAGGTTTTTGCATTCTTCATGAAATCTCTCTCTCTCTCTCTCTCTCTCTCTCTCTCTCTCTCTCTCTCTCTCTCTCTCTCTCTCTCTCTCTCTCTCTCTCTCTCTCTCTCTCTCTCTCTCTCTCTCTCTCTCTCTCTCTCTCTCTCTCTCTCTCTCTCTCTCTCCCCCATCTCTCTCTCTCTCCCCCATCTCTCTCTCTCTCCCTCTCTCTCCCCATCTCTCTCTCTCTCCCCCATCTCTCTCTCTCTCGCTCTCTCTCTCCCCATATCTCTCTCTCTCGCTCTCTCCCCATATCTCTCTCTCTTCCCTACGTACAGTGGGGGAAAAAAGTATTTAGTCAGCCTCCAATTGTGCAAGTTCTCATCTCTCCCAAGTGGACATTCTCAATTTTTCCCCTAACCCATCTGTCTATCTCCTCATTTGAATTCCATGCTGTCACAGTCACTAGCCCATTTAAGCTTAATATCCTTGTCATCTATCGCCCTCCAGGTTCCCTTGGAGAGTTCATCAATGAGCTTGATGCCTTGATAAGTTCCTTTCCTGAGGATGGCTCACCCCTCACAGTTTTGGGGGATTTCAACCTCCCTACGTCTACATTTGACTCATTTCTCTCTGCCTCCTTCTTTCCACTCCTCTCCTCTTTTGACCTCACCCTCTCACCGTCCCCCCCTACTCACAAGGCAGGCAATACGCTTGACCTCATCTTTACTAGATGCTGCTCTTCTACTAATCTCACTGCAACTCCCCTCCATGTCTCCGACGACTACTTTGTATCCTTTTCTCTCTCGCTCTCCTCCAACACTACTCACTCTGCCCCTACACAAATGGTAATGCACCGCCGCAACCTTCGCTCTCTCTCTCCCACTACTCTCTCCTCTTCCATCCTATCATCTCTTCCCTCTGCTCAATCCTTCTCCCTCCAATCTCCTGATTCTGCCTCCTCAACCCTCCTCTCCTCCCTTTCTGCATCCTTTGACTCTCTGTGTCCCCTATCCTCCCGGCCGGCTCGGTCCTCCCCTCCAGCTCCGTGGCTTGATGACTCATTGCGAGCTCACAGAACAGAGCTCCGGGCAGCGGAGCGGAAATGGAAGAAAACTAAACTCCCTGCCGACCTGGCATCTTTTCACTCCCTCTCTACATTTTCTTCATCTGTTTCTGCTGCTAAGGCCACCTTCTACCACTCTAAATTCCAAGCATCTGCCTCTAACCCTAGGAAGCTCTCTCTGCCACATTTTCCTCCCTCCTGAATCCCCCCCCCCCCCCCCTCCTCTCTCTCTGTGGATGACTTCGTCAACCACTTTGAAAAGAAGGTTGATGACATCCGATGCTCGTTTGTTAAGTCTAATGACACTGCTGGTCCTGCTCACACTGCCCTACCCTATGCTTTGACTTCTTTCTCCCCTCTCTCTCCAGACAAAATCTTGCGACTTGTGACTACAGGCCGCCCAACAACCTGCCCGCTTGACCCCATCCCCTCCTCTCTTCTCCAGACCATCTCCGGTGACCTTCTCCCCTACCTCACCTCGCTGATCAACTCATCCTTGACCGCTGGCTATGTCCCTTCCGTCTTCAAGAGAGCGAGAGTTGCACCCCTTCTCAAAAAACCAACACTTGATCCCTCTGATGTCAACAACTACAGACCAGTATCCCTTCTTTCTTTTCTTTCCAAAACTATTGAGCGTGCCGTCTTTAGCCAACTCTCTTGCTATCTCTCTCAGAATGACCTTCTTGATCCAAACCAGTCAGGTTTCAGGACTGGTCATTCAACTGAGACTGCTCTTCTCTGTGTCACGGAGGCTCTCCGCACTGCTAAAGCTAACTCTCTCTCCTCTGCTCTTGTCCTTCTAGACCTGTCTGCTGCCTTTGATATAGTGAACCATCAGATCCTCCTCTCCACCCTCTCCGAGCTGGGAATCTCCGGCGCGGCTCACTCTTGGATTGCGTCCTACCTGACCGGTCGCTCCTACCAAGTGGCGTGGCGAGAAGCTGTCTCCGCTCCACGTGCTCTCACCACTGGTGTCCCCCAGGGCTCAGTTCTAGGCCCTCTCCTATTCTCGCTATACACCAAGTCACTTGGCTCTGTCATATCCTCACATGGCCTCTCCTATCATTGCTACGCTGACGACACACAACTAATCTTCTCCTTTCCCCCTTCTGATAACCAGGTTGCGAATCGCATCTCTGCATGTCTGGCAGACATATCAGTATGGATGACGGATCACCACCTCAAGCTGAACCTTGGCAAGACGGAGCTGCTCTTCCTCCCGGGGAAGGACTGCCCGTTCCATGATCTCGCCATCACGGTTGACAACTCCGTTGTGTCCTCCTCCCAGAGTGCGAAGAGCCTTGGCGTGACCCTGGACAACACCCTGTCGTTCTCCGCTAACATCAAGGCGGTGACCCGATCGTGCAGGTTCATGCTCTACAACATTCGGAGAGTACGACCCTGCCTTACACAGGAAGCGGCACAGGTCCTAATCCAGGCACTTGTCACCTCCCGTCTGGATTACTGCAACTCGCTGTTGGCTGGGCTCCCTGCCTGTGCCATTAAACCCCTACAACTCATCCAGAATGCCGCAGCCCGTCTGGTGTTCAACCTTCCCAAGTTCTCTCACGTCACCCCGCACCTCTGCACACTCCACTGGCTTCCAGTTGAAGCTCGCATCTGTTACAAGTCCATGGTGCTTGCCTATGGAGCTGTGAGGGGAACGGCACCTCCGTACCTTCAGGCTCTGATCAGTCCCTACACCCAAACGAGGGCATTGCGTTCATCCACCTCTGGCCTGCTGGCTCCCCTTCCTCTGCGGAAGCATAGTTCCCGCTCAGCCCAGTCAAAACTGTTCGCTGCTCTGGCACCCCAATGGTGGAACAAGCTCCCTCACTACGCCAGGACAGCGGAGTCACTCACCACCTTCCGGAGACATCTGAAACCCCACCTCTTTAAGGAATACCTGGGATAGGATAAACTAATCATTCTACCCCCACCCCCCCCTAAAAAAAAAAAAAAAAAAAAAAAAATGTAAAGTGGTTATCCCACTGGCTATAGTGTGAATGCACCAATTTGTAAGTCGCTCTGGATAAGAGCGTCTGCTAAATGACGTAAATGTAATGTAAATGTTAAAAAGATAAGAGAGGCCTGTAATTTTCATCATAGGTACACGTCAACGACAGACAAAATGAGAAAAAATAATCCAGAATATCACATTGTAGGATTTTTAATGAATTTATATGCAAATTATGGTGGAAAATAAGTATTTGGTCAATAACAAAAGTTTCTCAATACTTTGTTATATACCCTTTGTTGGGATTGACACAGGTCAAACATTTTCTGTAAGTCTTCACAAGGTTTTCACACACTGTTGCTGGTATTTTGCCCCATTCCTCCATGCAGATCTCCTCTAGAGCAGTGATGTTTTGGGGCTGTCACTGGGCAACACGGACTTTCAACTCCCTCCAAAGATTTTCTATGGGGTTGAGATCTGGAGACTGGCTAGGCCACTCCAGGACCTTGAAATGCTTCTTACGAAGCCACTCCTTCGTTGCCCGGGCGGTGTGTTTGGGATCATTGTCATGCTGAAAGACCCAGCCACGTTTCATCTTCAATCCCCTTGATGATGGAAGGAGGTTTTCACTCAAAATCTCACGATACATGGCCCCATTCATTCTTTCCTTTACACGGATCAGTCGTCCTGGTCCCTTTGCAGAAAAACAGCCCCAAAGCATGATGTTTCCACCCCCATGCTTCACAGTAGGTATGGTGTTCTTTCGATGCAACTCAGCATTCTTTGTCCTCCAAACACGACGAGTTGAGTTTTTACCAAAAAGTTATATTTTGGTTTCATCTGACCATATGACATTCTCCCAATCCTCTTCTGGATCATCCAAATGCACTTCAGACGGGCCTGGACATGTACTGGCTTAAGCAGGGGGACACGTCTTGCACTGCAGGATTTGAGTCCCTGGCGGCGTAGTGTGTTACTGATGGTAGGCTTTGTTACTTTGGTCCCAGCTCTCTGCAGGTCATTCACTAGGTCCCCCCGTGTTGTTCTTGGATTTTTGCTCACCGTTCTTGTGATCATTTTGACCCCACAGGGTGAGATCTTGCGTGGAGCCCCAGATCGAGGGAGATTATCAGTGGTCTTGTATGTCTTCCATTTCCTAATAATTGCTCCCACAGTTGATTTCTTCAAACCAAGCTGCTTACCTATTGCAGATTCAGTCTTCCCAGCCTGGTGCAGGTCTACAATTTTGTTTCTGGTGTCCTTTGACAGCTCTTTGGTCTTGGCAATAGTGGAGTTTGGAGTGTGACTGTTTGAGGTTGTGGACAGGTGTCTTTTATACTGATAACAAGTTCAAACAGGTGCCATTAATACAGATAACGAGTGGAGGACAGAGGAGCCTCTTAAAGAAGAAGTTACAGGTCTGTGAGAGCCAGAAATCTTGCTTGTTTGTAGGTGACCAAATACTTATTTTCCACCATAATTTGCAAATAAAGTCATTACAAATCCTACAATGTGATATTCTGGATTTTTTTTCTCAATTTGTCTGTCATAGTTGACGTGTACCTATGATGAAATTTACAGGCCTCTCTCATCTTTTTAAGTGGGAGAACTTGCACAATTGGTGGCTGACTAAATACTTTTTTCCCCCACTGTATCTCTCTCTTCCCTAAGTCTCTCTCTCTCTCTTCCCTACGTCTCTCTCTCTCTTCCCTAAGTCTCTCTCTCTCTCTCTTCCCTACGTCTCTCTCTCTCTTCCCTAAGTCTCTCTCTCTCTCTCTTCCCTACGTCTCTCTCTCTCTTCCCTAAGTCTCTCTTCCCTACGTCTCTCTCTCTCTCTCTTCCCTACGTCTCTCTCTCTCTTCCCTACGTCTCTCTCTCTCTCTTCCCTAAGTCTCTCTCTCTCTCTCTTCCCTACGTTTCTCTCTCTCTCTTCCCTACGTCTCTCTCTCTTCCCTACGTCTCTCTCTCTCTTCCCTAAGTCTCTCTCTCTCTCTCTTCCCTACGTCTCTCTCTCTCTTCCCTACGTCTCTCTCTCTCTCTTCCCTACGTCTCTCTCTCTCTTCCCTAAGTCTCTCTCTCTCTCTTCCCTACGTCTCTCTCTCTCTTCCCTAAGTCTCTCTTCCCTACGTCTCTCTCTCTCTCTTCCCTACGTCTCTCTCTCTCTTCCCTACGTCTCTCTCTCTCTCTTCCCTACGTCTCTCTCTCTCTCTTCCCTACGTCTCTCTCTCTCTTCCCTAAGTCTCTCTCTCTCTCTCTTCCCTACGTCTCTCTCTCTCTTCCCTACGTCTCTCTCTCTCTTCCCTACGTCTCTCTCTCTCTCTTCCCTACGTCTCTCTCTCTCTCTTCCCTACGTCTCTCTCTCTTCCCTACGTCTCTCTCTCTCTCTTCCCTACGTCTCTCTCTCTCTTCCCTACGTCTCTCTCTCTCTTCCCTAAGTCTCTCTCTCTCTCTCTTCCCTACGTCTCTCTCTCTGTCTTCCCTACGTCTCTCTCTCTCTTCCCTACGTCTCTCTCTCTCTTCCCTACGTCTCTCTCTCTCTCTTCCCTACATCTCTCTCTCTCTCTTCCCTAAGTCTCTCTCTCTCTCTCTTCCCTACGTCTCTCTCTCTCTTCCCTACGTCTCTCTCTCTCTCTTCCCTACGTCTCTCTCTCTCTCTTCCCTACGTCTCTCTCTCTCTTCCCTAAGTCTTTCTCTCTCTCTCTTCCCTACGTCTCTCTCTCTCTTCCCTACGTCTCTCTCTCTCTTCCCTACGTCTCTCTCTCTCTCTTCCCTACGTCTCTCTCTCTCTCTTCCCTACGTCTCTCTCTCTCTCTTCCCTACGTCTCTCTCTCTCTCTTCCCTACGTCTCTCTCTCTCTCTTCCCTACGTCTCTCTCTCTCTCTTCCCTACGTCTCTCTCTCTCTCTTCCCTAAGTCTCTCTCTCTCTCTCTTCCCTACGTCTCTCTCTCTCTTCCCTACGTCTCTCTCTCTCTTCCCTACGTCTCTCTCTCTCTCTTCCCTACGTCTCTCTCTCTCTCTTCCCTACGTCTCTCTCTCTCTCTTCCCTACGTCTCTCTCTCTCTCTTCCCTACGTCTCTCTCTCTCTTCCCTAAGTCTCTCTCTCTCTCTCTTCCCTACGTCTCTCTCTCTCTTCCCTACGTCTCTCTCTCTCTCGCTTCCCTACGTCTCTCTCTCTCTCTCTTCCCTACGTCTCTCTCTCTCTCTTTCCTACATCTCTCTCTCTCTTCACTACGTCTCTCTCTCTCTTCACTACGTCTCTCGCTCTCTCTCTCAGCCTACCACCCTGCATCCCACTGCTGGCTTATCTCTGGAGCTAAGCAGGGTTGGTCTTGTTTGGTCCCTGGATGGGAGACCAGATGCTGCTGGAAGTGGTGTTGGAGGGCCAGTAGGAGGCGCTCTTTCCTCTGGTCTAAAAAAAATATCGCCCTGTGTAGGGTGCTGTCTTTCAGGTGTCCGGACTCTGTGGTCCCTAAAGATCCCATGGCACTTATCGTAAGAGTAGGGGTGTTAACCCCGGTGTCCTAGCTAAATTCCCAATCTGGCCATCAAATCACATTTTATTGGTCACATACACATATTTAGCAGATGTTATTGCACTGTTGGAGCTAGGAACACAAGTATCTAACAATACACACAAATCTAAATGTAAAGAATGGAATTAAGAAATATATCAATCATCCCCAACTTCCAATTGGCTCATTCATCCCCCCTCCTCTCCCCTGTAGCTATTCCCCAGGTCGTTGCTGTAAATGAGAATGTGTTCTCAGTCAACTTACCTGGTAAAAATAAGGGTTAGATTACAAAAAAGGAAAATCTCTTTCTCTCTCTTTCCTACGTATGTTTACAGCAACCTCTCTCTCTCCTCCCCACATCTGTTTACAGCCACCTCTGCTTTACCCCTACCTGTCCTTTTCTCTCTTTATCACACTATTCTCTTCCGCTACCTTGAAACTAATTAGGTACAGAAAACAGTGGTGGCAGGAGGGATGTTTATTTCCAAACTTCATAAACATCTTTGTCTCGCATCACTTTGCTGACACAACTCCTGGTAGGTTTTCTTATTTTGAATACTTCACAACAGCTCCTTTAGAGGGAATAAAGAAGAAGGAATGATGTGCTGGGTAACACCCTAATTACCACGTCTAGACAGTTTGGAAAGGCAATACTCAAAAAACATTAAACTCTGTCGCTCTCTCACTTTCTCTTTCTCTCCTCAGCCACACTAACAAAAGTTTGTCTAGAGAAAACCTGGGATGAAACCGTAACCACCATGACACATTTAACTCCCCCGCCCCTGCAGCATCAAAACATTTAACTCTCCCTCCCCTGCAGCATCAAACCATTTAACTCTCCCACCCCTGCAGCATCAAAACATTTAACTCTCCCTCCCCTGCAGCATCAAAACATTTAACTCTCCCACCCCTGCAGCATCAAAACATTTAACTCTCCCTCCCCTGCAGCATCAAACCATTTAACTCTCCCTCCCCTGCAGCATCAAAACATTTAACTCTCCCTCCCCTGCAGCATCAAACCATTTAACTCTCCCTCCCCTGCAGCATCAAAACATTTAACTCTCCCTCCCCTGCAGCATCAAAACATTTAACTCTCCCTCCCCTGCAGCATCAAAACATTTAACTCTCCCTCCCCTGCAGCATCAAAACATTTAACTCTCCCTCCCCTGCAGCATCAAAACATTTAACTCTCCCTCCCCTGCAGCATCAAAACATTTAACTCTCCCTCCCCTGCAGCATCAAACCATTTAACTCTCCCTCCCCTGCAGCATCAAAATATTGCCTTCTTTTCCAGTACGCAAATAAAGTGTTCAGCCTGAGGCAGTTATGTACAACAGGACAACCAACCACGCTTTGGAATCAGTTCAATAATGTTTATTCGTAACAAAGAACATTTCATGGGCTGTGTCCCAAATTGTACCCTATATAGTGCACTACACAGGGCTCTTTTCTAAAGTAGTGCACTATGTAGGGAATAGGGTACCATTTGGTACATTTGACATTTTAGTCATTTAGCAGACGCTCTTATCCAGAGTAACTTACAGTTGTGAGCACACACATTTTCATACTTAAAAAAAAAAAATTCATACTAGTCCCCTGTGGGAATTCGAACCCACAACCCTGGCACTGCAAGCACCAAGCTCTACCAACTGAGCTACACAGGACCACGTACCCAGGGTAATAATGGCATGAGATATGATGATGAAGCTGAGGATATGGAGGTGTGGTAAGCTAATGGGAATCCAGATAAAGGAGGTGTTAGTGTGTTTAACACTAAGGGGATCCTGATCCAGACTAATATAATGGCGCCGGAGGGGACGGCTGCCGTTTTACGGGCTCCTAACCAATTGTGCTATTTTGTTTGTTTCTTTGCATTGTTTGTAACTTATTTTGTACATAATGTTGCTGCTACCGAAAATAGCTTCTGGATATCAGAACAGCGATTACTCACCTCGAACTGGACAAAGATTTTTTCTTTGATGAGTCAGACGCGAAGGGTATACTGCTTCTCCAAGACCAGGCCCAAATCCCCGTCGTACGAGTGAAGAAAAAATTGAGATACAGGGGGCGGAGATCGGGGTGACTTGTGAGAATTCGTCAGCGAGTGGGTAACCCGCCTCTACCATCCATTCTATTGGTCAACGTGCAATCACTGGAGAATAAACTGGATGAGCACCGCTCGAGACTATCCTACCAACGGGACATTAAAAACTGTAATATCTTATGTTTTACCGAGTCGTGGCTGAACGACAACACGGATAATATTCAGTTGGCTGGGTCTGTCCGTGCATCGGCAGGACAGAGAAGTTACGTCTGGTAAGACGAGGTGTGTGTCTGTTGTGCTGTCAATAACAGCTGGTGCGCGATGTCTAATATTAAGGAGGTCTCGAGGTATTGCTCACCTGAGGTAGAGTACCACATGATAAGCTGTAGACCACACTATCTACCAAGAGAGTTTTCATCTATATTTTTCGTAGCCGTCTATTTACCACCACAAACCGATGCTGGCACTATGACTGCAAAATGCTCATCCAGAAGTGGCGCTCCTAGTGGCCGGGGACTTTAATGCAGGCAAACTTAAATCTGTTTTACCTCATTTCTACCAGCATGTCACATGTGCAACCCGAGGAAAACAAACTCTAGACCACCTTTACTCCACACACAGAGACACATACAAAGCTCTCCCTCGCCCTCCATTTGGCAAATCTGACCATAATTCGATCCTCCTGATTCCTGCTTACAAGCAAAAACTAAAGCAGGAAGTACCAGTGACTCGCTCAATACGGACTGTTTTGTTAGCACAGACTGGAATATGTTCCGGGATTCTTCCGATGGCATTGAGGAGTATACTACCTCAGTCACATGCTTCATCAATAAGTGCATCGACGACGTTGTCCCCACAGTGACCGTACGTACATGTCCCAACCAGAAGCCATGGATTACAGGCAACATCTGCACCGAGCTAAAGGCTAGAGCTGCCGCTTCAAAGGAGCAGGACACTAATCCGGACACAATCCCGCTACGCCCTCAGACGAACCATCAAACAAGCAAAGCGTCAATACAGGACTAAGATTGAATCCTACTACACCGGCTCTGGCGGTCGTCAGAGCACATTGACTCGGTACCGGTACCCCCTGTATATAGCCTCATTATTACGTGGACTAACCTGTAACCCCACACATTGACTCTGTACCGGTACCTCCTGTATATAGCCTCATTATTACCTACACTAACCTGTACCCAGCACATTGACTCGGTACCTGTACCCCCTGTATATATCCTCGTTATTACCTGGACTAACCTGTACCCAGCCCATTGACTCTGTCCCGGTACCCCCTGTATATAGCCTCGTTATTACCTGGACTAACCTGTACCCCAGCCCATTGACTCTGTCCCGGTACCCCCTGTATATAGCCTCGTTATTACCTGGACTAACCTGTACCCCAGCCCATTGACTCTGTCCCGGTACCCCCTGTATATAGCCTCGTTATTACCTGGACTAACCTGTACCCAGCCCATTGACTCTGTCCCGGTACCCCCTGTATATAGCCTCGTTATTACCTGGACTAACCTGTACCCCAGCCCATTGACTCTGTCCCGGTACCCCCTGTATATAGCCTCGTTATTACCTGGACTAACCTGTACCCCAGCCCATTGACTCTGTCCCGGTACCCCCTGTATATAGCCTCGTTATTACCTGGACTAACCTGTACCCCCGCACATTGACTCTGTCCCGGTACTCCCTGTATATAGCCTCGTTATTACCTGGACTAACCTGTACCCCAGCCCATTGACTCTGTCCCGGTACCCCCTGTATATAGCCTCGTTATTACCTGGACTAACCTGTACCCCAGCCCATTGACTCTGTCCCGGTACCCCCTGTATATAGCCTCGTTATTACCTGGACTAACCTGTACCCCAGCCCATTGACTCTGTCCCGGTACCCCCTGTATATAGCCTCGTTATTACCTGGACTAACCTGTACCCCAGCCCATTGACTCTGTCCCGGTACCCCCTGTATATAGCCTCGTTATTACCTGGACTAACCTGTACCCCCGCACATTGACTCTGTCCCGGTACTCCCTGTATATAGCCTCGTTATTACCTGGACTAACCTGTACCCAGCCCATTGACTCTGTCCCGGTACCCCCTGTATATAGCCTCGTTATTACCTGGACTAACCTGTACCCCAGCCCATTGACACTGTCCCGGTACCCCCTGTATATATCCTCGTTATTACCTGGACTAACCTGTACCCCAGCCCATTGACTCTGTCCCGGTACCCCCTGTATATAGCCTCGTTATTACCTGGACTAACCTGTACCCCCGCACATTGACTCTGTCCCGGTACTCCCTGTATATAGCCTCGTTATTACCTGGACTAACCTGTACCCAGCCCATTGACTCTGTCCCGGTACTCCCTGTATATAGCCTCGTTATTACCTGGACTAACCTGTACCCAGCCCATTGACTCTGTCCCGGTACCCCCTGTATATAGCCTCGTTAATACCTGGACTAACCTGTACCCAGCCCATTGACTCTGTCCCGGTACCCCCTGTATATAGCCTCGTTATTACCTGGACTAACCTGTACCCCAGCCCATTGACTCTGTCCCGGTACCCCCTGTATATAGCCTCGTTATTACCTGGACTAACCTGTACCCAGCCCATTGACTCTGTCCCGGTACCCCCTGTATATAGCCTCGTTATTACCTGGACTAACCTGTACCCCAGCCCATTGACTCTGTCCCGGTACCCCCTGTATATAGCCTCGTTATTACCTGGACTAACCTGTACCCCAGCCCATTGACTCTGTCCCGGTACCCCCTGTATATAGCCTCATTATTACCTGGACTAACCTGTACCCAGCCCATTGACTCTGTCCCGGTACCCCCTGTATATAGCCTCATTATTACCTGGACTAACCTGTACCCCAGCCCATTGACTCTGTCCCGGTACCCCCTGTATATAGCCTCGTTATTACCTGGACTAACCTGTACCCCAGCCCATTGACTCTGTCCCGGTACCCCCTGTATATAGCCTCGTTATTACCTGGACTAACCTGTACCCAGCCCATTGACTCTGTCCCGGTACCCCCTGTATATAGCCTCATTATTACCTGGACTAACCTGTACCCCAGCCCATTGACTCTGTCCCGGTACCCCCTGTATATATCCTCGTTATTACCTGGACTAACCTGTACCCCAGCCCATTGACTCTGTCCCGGTACCCCCTGTATATATCCTCGTTATTACCTGGACTAACCTGTACCCCCGCACATTGACTCTGTCCCTGTAGCCTCGTTATTGTTATTTTATTGTGTTCCTTTTTATTTTTATTACTTTGGTTTATTTAGTAATTTTTGTTTTTTACTTTTTGTATTTGGTTGTAATTTTGGGTAGAGCAGACATTTCCATATGTTTTTGTTAGCTGCATGTGCGACATAACTCCACCAGTCCTACCGATTATATAATTTATGAAGATTATACCTTTTTTTAAACATTTTGTTAAAAAAAAAACTTTTTTTTAATCAATTAGTATATTTGAGTTTAACCACAATATTTGTTGCATTATTTGTTCTGTCGTTTCTGGAGGATTAAATTGAAATTGCAACCAACTTTCTATGGCTTGTTTTAGAAATAGTGATATTTGGGAGATGCTTTCCTTTTCAAATAACTGAAAGTGAGAGGTTGTAATCTGAATAAAGGGAAAAAGGCCATTCTTGAACACTGGGTGAGACAATCTTACTAATTTGCTAGAGAACCAGTTCGGATTTAAGTATAACTTTTGTATGACTGAAGCTTTTAGTGATAGGTCTAATGCTTTAATATTTAATAATTTCTGTCCTCCGAATTCATATTCATTATATAAATAGGCCCTTTTAATTTTGTCTGTCTTGCCTTTCCAAATAAAATGGACTATTTTTTTCTCATATGATTTAAAAAACAGTTTGTTAGGTGTAGGCAAGACCATAAATAAATAGGTAAACTGGGATAATACTAATACTTAAGATTTTCCCACAAATTGCCAGGTATTTACCTTACCATGGTGGCAAGATCTTATCTATTTTTGTTAACTTTCTATTTAAATTTAATGGAGTGAGATCATTACAAACTACGTAACGTAATGTAAAAAATGTATTTTTTAGTGATCCAATACGTAATAAAGTAAATGTATCATAATTTGGTTGTAATCCAGACAGGATAGAAAATGTATCTAGATCCTCTATGAGGCTGTGGAGGGATTCAAGTTGTGGATTTAAAAGAAAACATGAATCATCAGCGTACAATGACAACTTTGTTTTTAAGCCCTGCATTTCTAATCCATTGATATTATTGTTGGATCTGATTTTAATAGCTAACATCTCGATGTCCATAATAAATAGATATGCCGATAGTGGACAACCTTGTTTCACTCCTCTTGACAGTTTAAAACATTAGACCTTCTATTTCCTTTGATTAGTATGGACTCTTTTGACCTAAATTGCTTTTGTTTTCGAGATGAGTACTGAATTGCTTGGCCTCTAAAGGCATATTTAAAGGTGTCCCATACAATAAGGGGATTTGCTGTACCTATGTTATATCAGAAAAAATCTGTTATAAATTCCTCTGTCCTAGTTAAAAACAAGTTATCATCCAATAGGCTTTGATTAAATTTCCAATATCCTCGCCCACGTGCAAATTCAGTAAGAGTAATGTATATGCCAATTATATGATGGTCCGACCGCATTCTGTCCCCTATCAACACTTTTTAAACTTTTGGTGCCAACCAGAATGAAATAAGAAAGAAGTCAAGACGACTAGCTTGATTGAGTCTCCGCTATATATATCTCACTAGATCAGGATATTTAAGCATCCATATACAGTGGGGGAAAAAAGTATTTAGTCAGCCACCAATTGTGCAAGTTCTCCCACTTAAAAAGATGAGAGAGGCCTGTAATTTTCATCATAGGTACACGTCAACTATGATAGACAAATTGAGAAAAGAAAATCCAGAAAATCACATTGTAGGATATTTAATGAATTTATTTGCAAATTATGGTGGAAAATAAGTATTTGGTCACCTACAAACAAGCAAGATTTCTGGCTCTCAAAGACCTGTAACTTCTTCTTTAAGAGGCTCCTCTGTCCTCCACTCCATTTTGCACATCATAGTGCAAAATACTTACAATTTAGTATTAACACTGGAGTGATAGATGTGCAGAAGATGATGTGCAAATAGAGATACTGGGGTGCAAATGAGCAAAATAAATAACAATGTAAATAACAATATGGGGATGAGGTAGTCGGGTGGGCTATTTACAGATGGGCTGTGTACAGGTGCAGTGATCGGTAAGCTGCTCTGACAACTGATGCTTAAAGTTAGTGAGGGAGATAAGTGTCTCCAGCTTCAGAGATTTTTGCAGATCGTTCCAGTCATTTGCAACAGAGAACTGGACAGAATGGCGGCCAAAGGAGGTGTTGGCTTTGGGGATGACCAGTGAGATATACCTGCTGGAGCGCAGACTACGGGTGGGTGTTGCTATGGTGACCAATGAGCTAAGATAAGGCGGGGAATTGACTAGCAGTGAATTATAGATGTGTGTGAGTCTGATGATATTCTCAGTAGGATGAGTCTGATGATATTCTCATTAGGAAGATCAACCCTGTCTTCAATACAGTCTGATGATATTCTCATTAGGAAGATCAACCCTGTCTTCAATACAGTCTGATGATATTCTCATTAGGAAGATCAACCCTGTCTTCAATACAGTCTGATGATATTCTCATTAGGAAGATCAACCCTGTCTTCAATACAGTCTGATGATATTCTCATTACGAAGATCAACCCTGTCTTCAATACAGTCTGATGATATTCTCATTAGGAAGATCAACCCTGTCTTCAATACAGTCTGATGATTTTCTCCTTTCTGAGGAACACTACTTCACCCTGCATTACGTTTTATTCACCACATTAGTTCTCCTTGGTTTGGTGTCCCCTGAGCCAGCATTAAAATGTTTGGATGAAAGGAGGACTACATTCATTTGTGCCACTAATCAGTTTCTCTGGAGAGCCCAGTGAACACAGAGAGCCCAGTTCTCACACTGACATCTCTGCTCTACAATGCACACACTCTGCCCTCCCTGGCCTGCACTGTAAAAGCTCTCTCTCTCTCTCTCTCTCTCTCTCTCTCTCTCTCTCTCTCTCTCTCTCTCTCTCTCTCTCTCTCTCTCTCTCTCTCTCTCTCTCTCTCTCTCTCTCTCTCTCTCTCTCTCTCTCTCTCTCTCTCTCTCTCTCTCTCTCTCTCTCTCTCTCTCTCTCTCTCTCTCTCTCTCTCTCTCTCTCTCTCTCTCTCTCTCTCTCTCTCTCTCTCTCTCTCTCTCTCTCTCTCTCTCTCTCTCTCTCTCTCTCTCTCTCTCTCTCTCTCTCTGTCATTGTGATAACTGCCACCTTGAACCAGCGCTTACACTTTCCAGGTTAAATGATTCATAGCATTGTTATGAATATATCAGGATGATGTGGCTGTATGGAAAACATACTTTACATTAGGATGATGTGGTTGTAGGGAAAACTAACTTTGAAGTGGGAGGAAATAAATAAATAAATAATGAGGTTATAGAATGAATTGGTACAGAGACAGAGACTCGAGTCCCAAATGACACCCCCATTCCCTTTATAGTCCCCGCAGGGTCCCGGTCAACAGTAGTGCACTATAAAGGAAATACGATGCCATTTGGGACATAAACAGGGCTTGTCCAATGGGCACTCAGTGATACTGAGTAAAGCCCAGGGACTGTTGAACATCACTTTATCCAACGACACGGCCTAGATCTCAGAGAGCTCGTGAATACATGACAAAACATCACCACCTTCAACTTGTTGTCTCGCATTGAGTTGACCCCAGGGAGAAAAAGGACAGACTGCTGGGATAACAAATGAAGCCTCCTGTTCTTCTTCTGTCCTTTATGTGTTTCCAGTGTGCAGTTATAGGGTGTGTCCCAAATGGCCTTCTGGTCTAAAGTAGTGCACTATGTAGGGAATAGGGTGCCGTTCTCTGGTCTAAAGTAGTGCACTATATAGGGAATAGGGTGCCATTCTCTGGTCTAAAGTAGTGCACTATGTAAGGAATAGGGTGCCGTTCTCTGGTCTAAAGTAGTGCACTATGTAAGGAATAGGGTGCCGTTCTCTGGTCTAAAGTAGTGCACTATGTAAGGAATAGGGTGCCGTTCTCTGGTCTAAAGTAGTGCACTATGTAAGGAATAGGGTGCCGTTCTCTGGTCTAAAGTAGTGCACTATGTAAGGAATAGGGTGCCATTCTCTGGTCTAAAGTAGTGCACTATGTAAGGAATAGGGTGCCGTTCTCTGGTCTAAAGTAGTGCACTATATAGGGAATAGGGTGCCGTTCTCTGGTCTAAAGTAGTGCACTATATAGGGAATAGGGTGCCATTCTCTGGTCTAAAGTAGTGCACTATATAGGGAATAGGGTGCCATTCTCTGGTCTAAAATAGTGCACTATGTAGGGAATAGGGTGCCATTCTCTGGTCTAAAGTAGTGCACTATATAGGGAATAGGGTGCCATTCTCTGGTCTAAAGTAGTGCACTACATAGGGAATAGGGTGCCGTTCTCTGGTCTAAAGTAGTGCACTATGTAGGGAATAGGGTGCCGTTCTCTGGTCTAAAGTAGTGCACTATGTAGGGAATAGGGTGCCATTCTCTGGTCTAAAGTAGTGCACTATGTAGGGAATAGGGTGCCGTTCTCTGGTCTAAAGTAGTGCACTATGTAAGGAATAGGGTGCCGTTCTCTGGTCTAAAGTAGTGCACTATGTAAGGAATAGGGTGCCGTTCTCTGGTCTAAAGTAGTGCACTATGTAAGGAATAGGGTGCCGTTCTCTGGTCTAAAGTAGTGCACTATGTAAGGAATAGGGTGCCATTCTCTGGTCTAAAGTAGTGCACTATATAGGGAATAGGGTGCCGTTCTCTGGTCTAAAGTAATGCACTAGAGAGGTGGGTACCTTACAGAGAGGTGGATACCTGACAGAGAGGTGGATACTTGACAGAGAGGTGGATACCTGACAGAGAGGTGTACCCCTGACAGAGAGGTGGATACCTGACAGAGAGGTGGATACCTGACAGAGAGGTGGATACCTGACAGAGAGGTGTACCCCTGACAGAGAGGTGGATACCTGACAGAGAGGTGGATACCTGACAGAGAGGTGGATACCTGACAGAGAGGTGGATACCTGACAGAGAGGTGGATACATTTTACATTTAAGTCATTTAGCAGACGCTCTTATCCAGAGCGACTTACAGGAGCAATTAGGGTTAAGTGCCTTGCTCAAGGGCACATTGACAGATTTTTCACCTAGTCGGCTCGGGGATTAGAACCAGCGACCTTTCGGTTACTGGCACTACGCTCTTAACCACTAAGCTACCTGCCGCCCCGGATACCTGACAGAGAGGTGGGTACCTGACAGAGAGGTGGGTACCTTACAGAGAGGTGGATACCTGACAGAGAGGTGGATACCTGACAGAGAGGTGGATACCTGACAGAGAGGTGGATACCTGACAGAGAGGTGGGTACCTGACAGAGAGGTGGGTACCTTACAGAGAGGTGTACCCCTGACAGAGAGGTGGATAGCTGACAGAGAGGTGGGTACCCCTGACAGAGAGGTGGATACCTGACAGAGAGGTGGATACCTGACAGAGAGGTGGGTACCTGACAGAGAGGTGGATACCTGACAGAGAGGTGGGTACCTGACAGAGAGGTGTACCCCTGACAGAGAGGTGGGTACCTTACAGAGAGGTGGATACCTGACAGAGAGGTGGATACCTGACAGAGAGGTGGATACCTGACAGAGAGGTGGATACCTGACAGAGAGGTGGGTACCTGACAGAGAGGTGGGTACCTTACAGAGAGGTGTACCCCTGACAGAGAGGTGGATAGCTGACAGAGAGGTGGATAGCTGACAGAGAGGTGGATAGCTGACAGAGAGGTGGGTACCTGACAGAGAGGTGGATACCTGACAGAGAGGTGGATACCTGACAGAGAGGTGGATACCTGACAGAGAGGTGGATACCTGACAGAGAGGTGGGTACCTGACAGAGAGGTGGGTACCTTACAGAGAGGTGGATACCTGACAGAGAGGTGGATACCTGACAGAGAGGTGGATACCTGACAGAGAGGTGGATAGCTGACATAGAGGTGGATACCTGACAGAGAGGTATATACCTGACAGAGAGGTGGGTACCTGACAGAGAGGTGGGTACCTGACATAGAGGTGGGTACCTGACAGAGAGGTGGGTACCTGACAGAGAGGTGGGTACCTTACAGAGAGGTGTACCCCTGACAGAGAGGTGGATAGCTGACAGAGAGGTGGGTACCTGACAGAGAGGTGGATACCTTAAAGAGAGGTGGATACCTGACAGAGAGGTGGATACCTGACAGAGAGGTGTACCCCTGACAGAGAGGTGGATACCTGACAGAGAGGTGGATACCTGACAGAGAGGTGGATACCTGACAGAGAGGTGGATACCTGACAGAGTGGTGGATACCTTACAGAGAGGTGGATACCTGACAGAGAGGTGTACCCCTGACAGAGAGGTGGATACCTGACAGAGAGGTGGATACCTGACAGAGAGGTGGATACCTGACAGAGAGGTGGATAGCTGACAGAGAGGTAGATACCTGACAGAGAGGTGGATACCTGACAGAGAGGTGGGTACCTTACAGAGAGGTGTACCCCTGACAAAGAGGTTGGTACCTGACAGAGAGGTGGGTACCTGACAGAGAGGTGGGTACCTGACAGAGAGGTGGGTACCTGACATAGAGGTGGGTACCTGACAGAGAGGTGGGTACCTGACAGAGAGGTGGGTACCCTGACAGAGAGGTGGATACCTGACAGAGAGGTGGATACCTGACAGAGAGATGGATAGCTGACAGAGAGGTAGATACCTGACAGAGAGGTGGATACCTGACAGAGAGGTGGGTACCTTACAGAGAGGTGGATACCTGACAGAGAGGTGGATAGCTGACAGAGAGGTAGATACCTGACAGAGAGGTGGGTACCTGACAGAGAGGTGGATACCTGACAGAGAGGTGGATAGCTGACAGAGAGGTGGATACCTGACAGAGAGGTGGGTACCTGACAGAGAGGTGGATACCTGACAGAGAGGTGGGTACCTGACAGAGAGGTGGGTACCTGACAGAGAGGTGGATACCTGACAGAGAGGTGGGTACCTGACAGAGAGGTGGATACCTGACAGAGAGGTGTACCTGTGAGCGCTTGGCCACTCGCAATATTTCACAATCTCACAGCAAAACAATACCACAACATTCCCGCTATATAACAACCCTAGCATGCATTTCCCCAAAAACTCAATACAGTATCAACATCTTTCACTGTCAGGCACAACTTGATTCATAAAATGCAAAGTGTTAGAATGAACAGAGAGTTTAGAACAGAGAGAAACAAGTGTTAACAGTCAAGCTTTGATCCAGTAGCTTCCTGCTGTGACTGCCTTCTGCATAGTGACACAGACACTCCAGTTAGTCAGTGAATTTAACCAAAGACAGAGCTACAGGCTAACATCCATATGATTCTCTTAGACCTTTTCAACTGTTAAAACAATAACACCTTCTACTTTGCATTCGGAAAGTATTCAGACCCCTTGACTTTTTCCACATTTGTGGCTTGTTTCAGGAAGCCAGGCATATGTCGCGCATCACTACTTCACAGGAGCGCCACTTGAAGGTCAACTTTATTTTTTTGGCAGAAATCCTTCTAAACTTTGATGTGCCTTAATAACAAACTTCTATGCCATCTGTAAATACGAACAAAATTGTTAAATAACATGCCTAGTTGGTTTAGCCACAGAAAAAGACGACAGCGACCTTCCCGTTAGCCATGCAAAATACCGCAATGTGCAATCTCAGATTTGTGAACCGTTGCCAAGAAATCAAACAGTGGAGCACAAACAACCAATATTTATCTGTTTATTTATATTCTCCAACATTTGGATTTTATTTCTTCTCACTTTTGTTTATTATCTATTATTTTGTTTATCACTTCCTTTGGCCTATGCCAATAAAGCCCCTTGAATTGAGAGAAGAAGAGAGAGAGAGAGAGAGAGAGAGAGAGAGAGAGAGAGAGAGAGAGAGAGAGAGAGAGAGAGAGAGAGAGAGAGAGAGAGAGAGAGAGAGAGAGAGAGAGAGAGAGAGAGAGAGAGAGAGAGAGCGAACGAGGTCATAAGCCGACGAGCTCCTGAAGTTTTCAGCATGTTTTTACAAAAAGATAGATTTAGAGTTAGATAAGCTTTGATTTTTTTAAAAGGACATATACAGGATACTACTATCCACAACATAACCTTCACTCCAAATCAAAACTCCAAACCTACAACCTGATCTTCTACCAACGATTCTTATTCCCAAGGACTATACAGCAAATGCTCTGGCAAACCAACGACCATCAAAAGAAGCAAAACAGAAACCTGAAAACACCATCCAACCTGGAACTGAGTGAGTAATGTTTAGTCTGAAGCTACAGTGAGGGAAAAAAGTATTTGATCCCCTGCTGATTTTGTATGTTTGCCCACTGACAAAGACATGATCAGTCTATAATTTTAATGGTAGGTTTATTTGAACAGTAAGAGACAGAATAACAACAACAAAATCCTGAAAAACGCATGTCAAAAATGTTATAAATTGATTTGCATTTTAATGAGGGAAATAAGTACTTGACCCCTCTGCAAAACATGACTTAGTACTTGGTGGCAAAACCCTTGTTGGCAATCACAGAGGTCAGATGTTTCTTGTAGTTGGCCACCAGGTTTGCACACATCTCAGGAGGGATTTTGTCCCACTCCTCTTTGCAGATCTTCTCGAAGTCATTAAGGTTTCGAGGCTGACGTTTGGCAACTCGAACCTTCAGCTCCCTCCACAGATTTTCTATGGGATTAATGTCTGGAGACTGGCTAGGCCACTCCAGGACCTTAATGTGCTTCTTCTTGAGCCACTCCTTTGTTGCCTTGGCCGTGTGTTTTGGGTCATTGTCATGCTGGAATACCCATCCACGACCCATTTTCAATGCCCTGGCTGAGGGAAGGAGGTTCTCACCCAAGATTTGACGGTACATGGCCCCGTCCATCGTTCCTTTGATGCGGTGAAGTTGTCCTGTCCCCTTAGCAGAAAAACACCCCCAAAGCGTAATGTTTCCACCTCCATGTTTGATGGTGGGGATGGTTTTCTTGGGGTCATAGGCAGCATTCCTCCTCCTCCAAACACGGCAAGTTGAGTTGATGCCAAAGAGCTCGATTTTGGTCTCATCTGACCACAACACTTTCACCCAGTTCTCCTCTGAATCATTCAGATGTTCATTGGCAAACTTCAGACGGGCCTGTATATGTGCTTTCTTGAGCAGGGTGACCTTGCGGGCGCTGCAGGATTTCAGTCCTTCACGGCGTAGTGTGTTACCAATTGTTTCCTTGGTGACTATGGTCCCAGCTGCCTTGAGATCATTGACAAGATCCTCCCGTGTAGTTCTGGGCTGATTCCTCACCGTTCTCATGATCATTGCAACTCCACGAGGTGAGATCTTGCATGGAGCCCCAGGCCGAGGGAGATTGACAGTTCTTTTGTGTTTCTTCCATTTGTGAATAATCCCACCAACTGTTGTCACCTTCTCACCAAGCTGCTTGGCGATGGTCTTGTAGCCCATTCCAGCCTTGTGTAGGTCTACAATCTTGTCCCTGACATTCTTGGAGAGCTCTTTGGTCTTGGCTATGGTGGAGAGTTTGGAATCTGATTGATTGATTGCTTTTGTGGACAGGTGTCTTTTATACAGGTAACAAGCTGGAACCCGTCATGCCATTGTTAGGAACATTCTCAAGCTGCCCTCTGCCGGCAGTGCTATAGTGGTGATAGATGGAGGCTAACGAATGTTTAGTCTAAATTACACTCTAGTGGCATGGACATATGACGACATTGCTAAAGTAGGCAAATGTTTAGTAGGAAACAAAATGTACCATTATTATCATGTCGTCGCTAGCCATAGCTAGCTAGCTACCATAGTGAACCCCTTCGAGAGTAGCTCATTTCAGTGCATCATATAGCTTGCTAGCTAGCTAGTTGGCTGTGCTAGAAATGATATAATAATGCTAATTGTTTCAATGCACCTTCCAAATTACAAGACAAAAATAACACTTACTTAGGCTGTCCTCTTGGTTGTGAAGGTAGATAAATAGCTAATTTAGAGACTTCCGTTAAAATGTGCTAATAGCCTGGGGACGAGGTTACTAGCTAGCTAATTTTTTGCGAGGGAATGCAAAACGTTTTGCGAGGGAAGGCTAAATAATTTGCTTTATTTTTATTTTCTACGTGTCCCTTCAAGGGTTCCGTAGATCGCTGATACGTTGGTCTATCAAAATATATAGTTCAAATGTTGTTAATATTAAGAATAATTTGACCCACCACCTGGATTCGGTCCTATGTAGCAAAAATTGAAATGTTGTTTTTTACATTGGATAACAGTAGAGACTAAGAGCTAGAAAATGCCATATCATACACTGCAGTTGAGGAACAATAGGAAAGTAATTCTGCTTTTAAAGTTGATAAACATGTAACTCCACTTTTGAGAAAATGGCCTGTGAATGTTTTGGCACACCTACTGGAGAGCTCTTCTTTGTCTCCACCCATTCAGCATCGTTCACACCCTCTTAAGCCTTGGCCCCACCCATCTCTTTAAGGAACACATGTGAGGCCATGTACTAAACAACCAACTCTTACCCGTATACATGGATGAACGCTTCTGTAATGGATGCAATGGTTGCCCTTAGTTTGAAGATGTCATCTGGATACAAGTGTTTTACACAACAGCCTTCTGTGTTCTCTTCTCAAATCTCTCCACGTATGGCAATCATCTCTCTGCTTCCACTGATTTCAAAACTCGGTGAACTTCTTCCATGACAACATCACCGTTTCTTCCCCTTCACTGTCATCAGAAGCCTCTACAATGTCTGGTTCAATGATCTTTGTCAATAGTGCCTGTTAACATTACATTTTAGTCATTTAGCAGACACTCTTATCCAGAGCATACATTATATATATTTTTTTCATACTGGCCCCCCATGGGAAACAAACCCACAACCCTGCCGGCCATTCCCTCCCCTACCCTGGACCAATTGTGCGCCGCCCCATGGGTCTCCCGGTCACGGCCGACTACGACAGAGCCTGGATTCGAACCAGGATCTCTAGTGGCACAGCTAGCACTGCGATGCAGCGCCTTAGACCACTGTGCCACTCAGGAGTCCATGGCGGACCAATCCGAACTAATTTCTCGGCATGTCCAGACCATCCATTATTTCAGCCAATAATGGCTAGTGGGAAGGCTGTGGGAAGGCTCCTGTATTTTTCTGTGGCTAAACCAACTATGCTTGTAATTTAACCATTTTGTTCATATTTACAGGTGGCATACATGTTTGTTATTAAGGCACACGAAAGTTCACATGTTCCAGAAGGTATTTCTGCCCAAAAAAACACATTTTGATAAAAATAAATAAAATAAGAATGTTCAAATGTGAAGTAGTGACGTGCGACATAAAACAGGTCACAAATATTTGTGAAAAAAAAGTTGTCACGATCGTCAGGGAGAGACCAATGCGCAGCGTTGAAGGTGAACATATTTATATTTATTTAATGATCAAAACAACAAACGAAAACGTGACGTCTACGGTTTAAACACAAACCAACACGAACAAGAAACCACAAACACAAAGTGAAAAACAGACAGTTAAATATGGCTCCCAATCAGAGACAACCAGCAAACAGCTGACACTCGTTGCCTCTGATTGGGAGTCACTCAGGCCAACATAGAATACAACAAACTAGAACCCCCAACATAGAAATATAACACATAGAATGAACACACCCTGGCTCAACAAATAGAGTCCCAGAGCCAGGGTGTGACAAAAGTAGAGATTGTCCCATCTTTGAAGAAACCTTCTGCTCACTATAATAATAATAATAATAATAATAATAATAATAATATGCCATTTAGCAGACGCTTTTCTCCAAAGTGACAGTACTTAGTGGCGGTAATGACCTGAGTAGCTACCTGAGAAAGATTAAACTCATTAGCTGTAGTCACCTTATATGACACCTTCAACAGAAAGATCGTACACCTTATGGTAAACTCATTACCGCCACTGAGTACTGTTGTATCTAATGAACACTTTCCTTTTTTGCAGGAAGTCCACACATAGACAGTACTCAAGTTTCCAGTCCAAACATAGAACTACAGAGCCATTGTAGGACACACTTTACTGTGTGTAGGACAGACAGAGGGAAACAGTATATATAATTTATTTCACACGGCTAAACCTTTTAAATGTTTCCTGAAAGAGCATGGTGCCCAACCGGGCTGCGTGACAGGCTCTGACGGATTTTAGTGCTGCTGGGTAAATGTCTTCGATCTCACTTAAAACACTTCCTGAATGTGTATTTACTGAACATGTTGGACTGACTTGAACTCAGATGGGGAAGAGGAGCAGAGACATAATAAGGGTGATTGTAACATACAGTACAGCATCATACTCACTCAGCATCATACAGTACAGCATCATACTCACTCAGCATCATACATTACAGCATCATACAGTACAGCATCATACTCACTCAGCATTGCAGAGTTAGAACTTATTAGGATGACCACGACTGTAAAAGAGTTTCCAGTCAGAATTCTGCTCCCTCTCTCTCTCTCTCTCTCTCTCTCTCTCTCTCTCTCTCTCTCTCTCTGTCTCTCTCTCTCTCTCTCTCTCTCTCTCTCTCTCTCTCTCTCTCTCTCTCTCTCTCTCTCTCTCTCTCTCTCTCTCTCTCTCTCTCTCTCTCTCTCTCTCTCTCTCTCTCTCCTCTGTCTCTCTCTCTCTCTCTCTCTCTCTCTCTCTCTCTCTCTCTCTCTCTCTCTCTCTCTGTCTCTCTCTCTGTCTCTCTCTCTCTCTCTCTCTCTCTCTCTCTCTCTCTCTCTCTCTCTCTCTCTCTCTCTCTCTCTCTCTCTCTCTGTCTCTCTCTCTCTCTCTCTCTCTGTCTCTCTCTCTCCCTCCCTCCCTCCGACCTAGTACTATAATCAATATACACCGTGCTGAGACAGACCAGGTACTATAATCAATATACACACAGACCAGGTACATTACATTTACATCATTTAGCAAACGCTCTTATCCAGAGCGACTTACAAATTGGTGCATTCAACTTATGATAGCCAGTGGAACAACCACCTTTTATTTTTTATTTTTTATGGGGGGTGGGGGAAGAAGGTTTACTTTATACTATTCCAGGTATTCCTTAAAGAGGTAGGGTTTCAAGTGTCTCCGAAAGGTGGTCAGTGACTCCGCTGTCCTGGCGTTGTGGGGGAGCTTGTTCCACCATTGGGGTGCCAGAGCAGCGAATAGCTTTGACTGGGCTGAGCGGGAACTGTGCTTCCGTAGAGGTAGGGGGGCTAGCAGGCCAGAGGTGGATGAACGTAGTGCCCTCGTTTGGGTGTAGGGTCTGATCAGAGCCTGAAGGTAAGGAGGTGCCGTTCCCCTCGCTGCTCCAAAGGCAAGCACCATGGTCTTGAAGTAGATGCGAGCCTCAACTGGAAGCCAGTGGAGTGTGCGGAGGAGGGGGGTGACGTGAGAGAACTTGGGAAGGTTGAACACCAGACGGGCTGCGGCATTCTGGATGAGTTGTAGGGGTTTAATGGCACATGCAGGGAGGCCAGCCAACAGCGAGTTGCAGTAATCCAGACGGGAGATGACAAGTGCCTGGATTAGGACCTGTGCCGCTTCCTGTGTGAGGCAGGGTCGTACTCTCCGAATGTTGTAGAGCATGAACCTGCAGGAGCGGGTCACCGCCTTGATGTTAGCGGAGAACGACAGGGTGTTGTCCAGGGTCACGCCAAGGCTCTTCGCACTCTGGGAGGAGGACACAACGGAGTTGTCAACCGTGATGGCGAGATCATGGAACGGGCAGTCCTTCCCCGGGAGGAAGAGCAGCTCCGTCTTGCCAGGGTTCAGCTTGAGGTGGTGATCCGTCATCCATACTGATATGTCTGCCAGACATGCAGAGATGCGATTCGCCACCTGGTTATCAGAAGGGGGAAAGGAGAAGATTAGTTGTGTATCGTCAGCGTAGCAATGATAGGAGAGGCCGTGTGAGGATATGACAGAGCCAAGTGACTTGGTGTATAGGGAGAAAAGGAGAGGGCCTAGAACTGAGCCCTGGGGGACACCAGTGGTGAGAGCACGTGGTGCGGAGACAGCTTCTCGCCACGCCACTTGGTAGGAGCGACCGGTCAGGTAGGACGCAATCCAGGAGTGAGCCGCGCCGGAGATGCCCAGCTCGGAGAGGGTGGAGAGGAGGATCTGATGGTTCACAGTATCAAAGGCAGCAGACAGGTCTAGAAGGACAAGAGCAGAGGAGAGAGAGTTAGCTTTAGCAGTGCGGAGAGCCTCCGTGACACAGAGAAGAGCAGTCTCAGTTGAATGACCAGTCCTGAAACCTGATTGGTTTGGATCAAGAAGGTCATTCTGAGAGAGATAGCAAGAGAGTTGGCTAAAGGCGGCACGCTCAATAGTTTTGGAAAGAAAAGAAAGAAGGGATACTGGTCTGTAGTTGTTGACATCAGTGGGGTCGAGTGTTGGTTTTTTGAGAAGGGGAGCAACTCTCGCTCTCTTGAAGACGGAAGGGACATGGCCAGCGGTCAAGGATGAGTTGATCAGCGAGGTGAGGTAGGGGAGAAGGTCACCGGAGATGGTCTGGAGAAGAGAGGAGGGGATGGGGTCAAGCGGGCAGGTTGTTGGGCGGCCTGCAGTCACAAGTCGCAGGATTTTATCTGGAGAGAGAGGGGAGAAAGAAGTCAAAGCATAGGGTAGGGCAGTGTGAGCAGGACCAGCAGTGTCATTAGACTTAACAAACGAGGATCGGATGTCGTCAACCTTCTTTTCAAAGTGGTTGACGAAGTCATCCACAGAGAGAGAGGAGGGGGGGGGGGGAGGAGGATTCAGGAGGGAGGAAAATGTGGCAAAGAGCTTCCTAGGGTTAGAGGCAGATGCTTGGAATTTAGAGTGGTAGAAGGTGGCCTTAGCAGCAGAAACAGATGAAGAAAATGTAGAGAGGAGGGAGTGAAAAGATGCCAGGTCGGCAGGGAGTTTAGTTTTCTTCCATTTCCGCTCCGCTGCCCGGAGCTCTGTTCTGTGAGCTCGCAATGAGTCATCAAGCCACGGAGCTGGAGGGGAGGACCGAGCCGGCCGGGAGGATAGGGGACACAGAGAGTCAAAGGATGCAGAAAGGGAGGAGAGGAGGGTTGAGGAGGCAGAATCAGGAGATTGGAGGGAGAAGGATTGAGCAGAGGGAAGAGATGATAGGATGGAAGAGGAGAGAGTAGTGGGAGAGAGAGAGCGAAGGTTGCGGCGGCGCATTACCATCTGTGTAGGGGCGGAGTGAGTAGTGTGGGAGGAGAGCGAGAGAGAAAAGGAAACAAAGTAGTGGTCGGAGACATGGAGGGGAGTTGCAGTGAGATTAGTAGAGGAGCAGCATCTAGTGAAGATGAGGTCAAGCGTATTGCCTGCCTTGTGAGTAGGGGGGGACGGTGAGAGGGTGAGGTCAAAAGAGGAGAGGAGTGGAAAGAAGGAGGCAGAGAGAAATGAGTCAAATGTGGACATAGGGAGGTTGAAATCCCCCAAAACTGTGAGGGGTGAGCCATCCTCAGGAAAGGAACTTATCAAGGCGTCAAGCTCATTGATGAACTCTCCAAGGGAACCTGGAGGGCGATAGATGACAAGGATATTAAGCTTAAATGGGCTAGTGACTGTGACAGCATGGAATTCAAATGAGGAGATAGACAGATGGGTTAGGGGAACAATTGAGAATGTCCACTTGGGAGAGATGAGGATTCCTGTACCACCACCCCTCTGACCAGATGCTCTCGGGGTATGCGAGAACACATGGTCAGACGAGGAGAGAGCAGTAGGAGTAGCAATGTTTTCAGTGGTAATCCATGTTTCCGTCAGCGCCAGGAAGTCGAGGGACTGGAGGTTGGCATAGTCTGGGATGAAGTCAGCTTTGTTGGCAGCAGAACGGCAGTTCCAGAGGCTGCCTGAGACCTGGAACTCCAGGTGTGGGGTGCGTGCAGGGACCACCAGGTTAGAGAGGCAGCAGCCACGCGGTGTGGTGCGTTTGTGTAGCCTGTGCAGAGAGGAGAGAACAGGGATAGGCAGAGGCATAGTTGACAGGCTGTAGCAAATGGCTACAAAAATGCAGAGGAGATCGGAATGAAATGAGCTAAGCATCTGGGAGCGGAGAGAGCAGGGCCTCCCTCACCAAAAACTTCTACCTCAGAAACTAAAATTGTTTCACTGAACCATCCGAACAAAAACTCTCCCAACTTCCACCTTTAGAAATCAGAATTGTTGTGAACCACAGCGGTTCAATGTTTAAAGGAATAGACTCAACCCACTTTATTCAGCTAGCTAACTATGACACCATAGCTAACTAGCATGATAGCATCCAATAACAATAACACACAGTTTAGCACCAACACTTGGTCACAACAAACCACCAATAGTGTGTTAACTAGCTAACTAGCATGCTAGCATCCAGTAACACACAGTTTAGCACCAACACTTGGTCACATCAAACCACCAATAGTGAGTTAACACACTAAACAGATCATTCGTGTCTGTGTCAAGTTCCTTTCATGACGCAGCAATGATTAAACGTTGGCTAGCTAGGACAAGTATATTGTATTTAGCTACTACAGTACAGTTAGCTGGTCGTGTTGGGTAGCTAGCAATGGCCACTGTGTTGACTTTGTTTGGAGAACGGCTAGCTAGCTAGCTTCGTGCTACACCCGGCACACAATGGCTACTGTGTTGACTCTGACTCTGTTCGAAAAACGGCTAGTTAGCTCGCTTCGTGCTACAGCCGGCACGGCCGAAGACACTGCCAACCTACAGTAACTACCCACAACAACCCACGATGCCTAGCTATGACGCCATAGCTAACTAGCATGCTAGCATCCATTAACACACAGTTTAGCACCAATACTTGGTTACAATAAACTGCCAAGAGTGTGTTAACACACTAAACAGATAATTCATGTCCGTGTCTAGTTCCTTTCATAACGCATAACGCAGCAAAAATTAAACGTTGGCTAGCAGCACATTAACATTGGAAACAGCTCTCCACCGTTGCTAAACGTTACCAGTAGCTACCCGCTAGCTAGCTAGCCTCGTGCTTCGATACTAACCTACAATAATTACCTACGGAAACCTACAATAACAACAATACTAACCTACAATAACTACAATACCTAACTACAACTAACTACCTACCTACGATCTAATACATGGTTTAAGCTTTACTCAACACCATATCAATCAATCAATCAATTTTATTTTATATAGCCCTTCGTACATCAGCTAATATCTCGAAGTGCTGTACAGAAACCCAGCCTAAAACCCCAAACAGCTAGTAATGCAGGTGTAGAAGCACGGTGGCTAGGAAAAACTCCCTAGAAAGGCCAAAACCTAGGAAGAAACCTAGAGAGGAACCAGGCTATGAGGGGTGGCCAGTCCTCTTCTGGCTGTGCCGGGTGGAGGTTATAACAGAACCATGCCAAGATGTTCAAAAATGTTCATAAGTGACAAGCATGGTCAAATAATAATCAGGAATAAATCTCAGTTGGCTTTTCATAGCCGATCATTAAGAGTTGAAAACAGCAGGTCTGGGACAGGTAGGGGTTCCATAACCGCAGGCAGAACAGTTGAAACTGGAATAGCAGCAAGGCCAGGCGGACTGGGGACAGCAAGGAGTCACCACGGCCGGTAGTCCCGACGTATGGTCCTAGGGCTCAGGTCTCTCAGTTGGCTTTTCATAGCCGATCATTAAGAGTTGAAAACAGCAGGTCTGGGACAGGTAGGGGTTTCGTAACCGCAGGCAGAACAGTTGAAACTGGAATAGCAGCAAGGCCAGGCGGACTGGGGACAGCAAGGTGTCAGCATGCCCGGTAGTCCTGACGTATGGTCCTAGGGCTCAGGTTCTCAGAGAGAAAGAGAGAACGAGAGAATTAGAGAGAGCATACTTAAATTCACACAGGACACTGGATAAGACAGGAGAAGTACTCCAGGTATAACCAACTAACCCCAGCCCCCCGACACATAAACTACTGCAGCATAAATACTGGAGGCTGAGACAGGAGCGGTCCGGAGACACTGTGGCCCCATCCGAAGAAACCCCCGGACAGGGCCAAACAGGAAGGATATAACCCCACCCACTCTGCCAAAGCACAGCCCCCGCACCACTAGAGGGATATCCTCAACCACCAACTTACAATCCTGAGACAAGGCCGAGTATAGCCCACAGAGGTCTCCACCACAGCACAAACCAAGGGGGGGGCGCCAACCCAGACAGGAAGATCACGTCAGTAACTCAACCCACTCAAGTGACGCACCCCTCCTAGGGACGGCATGAAAGAGCACCAGCAAGCCAGTGACTCAGCCCCTGTAACAGGGTTAGAGGCAGAGAACCCCAGTGGAGAGAGGGGAACCGGCCTGGCAGAGACAGCAAGGGCTGTTCGTTGCTCCAGAGCCTTTCCGTTCACCTTCACACTCCTGGGCCAGACTACACTCAATCATATGACCTACTGAAGAGATAAGTCTTCAGTAAAGACTTAAAGGTTGAGACCGAGTCTGCGTCTCTCACATGGGTAGGCAGACTGTTCCATAAAAATGGAGATCTATAGGAGAAAGCCCTGCCTCCCGCTGTTTGCTTAGAAATTCTAGGGACAATTAGGAGGCCTGCGTCTTGTGACCGTAGCGTACGTATTGGTATGTACGGCAGGACCAACTCGGAAAGATAGGTAGGAGCAAGCCCATGTAACGCTTTATAGGTTAACAGTAAAACCTTGAAATCAGCCCTTGCCTTAACAGGAAGCCAGTGTAGGGAAGCTAGCACTGGAGTAATATGATCAAATTTCTTGGTTCTAGTCAGGATTCTAGCAGCCGTATTTAGCACTAACTAAAGTTTATTTAGTGCTTTATCCGGGTAGCCGGAAAGTAGAGCATTGCAGTAGTCTAACCTAGAAGTAACAAATGCATGGATTAATTTTTCTGCATCATTTTTGGACAGAAAATTTCTGATTTTTGCAATGTTACGTAGATGGAAAAAAGCTGTCCTTGAAACAGTCTTGATATGTTCGTCAAAAGAGAGATCAGGGTCAAGAGTAACGCCGAGGTCCTTCACAGTTTTATTTGAGACGACTTTACAACCATCAAGATGAATTGTCAGATTTAACAGAAGATCTCTTTGTTTCTTGGGACCTAGAACAAGCATCTCTGTTTTGTCCGAGTTTAAAAGTAGAAAGTTTTCAGCCATCCACTTCCTTATGTCTGAAACACAGGCTTCTAGCGAGGGCAATTTTGGGGCTTCACCATGTTTCATTGAAATGTACAGCTGTGTGTCATCCGCATAGCAGTGAAAGTTAACATTATGTTTTCGAATAACATCCCCAAGAGGTAAAATATATAGTGAAAACAATAGTGGTCCTAAAACGGAACCTTGAGGAACACCGAAATGTACAGTTGATTTGTCGGAGGACAGACCATTCACAGAGACAAACTGATATCTTTCCGACAGCTAAGATCTAAACCAGGCCAGAACTTGTCCGTGTAGACCAATTTGGGTTTCCAGTCTCTCCAAAAGAATGTGGTGATCGATGGTGTCAAAGGCAGCACTAAGGTCTAGTAGCACGAGGACAGATGCAGAGCCTCGGTCTGACGCCATTAAAAGGTCATTTACCACCTTCACAAGTGCAGTCTCAGTGCTATGATGGGGTCTAAAACCAGACTGAAGCATTTCGTATACATTGTTTGTCTTCAGAAAGGCAGTGAGTTGCTGCGCAACAGCTTTTTCTAAAATTTTTGAGAGGAATGGAAGATTCGATATAGGCCGATAGTTTTTTATATTTTCCGGGTCAAGGTTTGGCTTTTTCAAGAGAGGCTTTATCACTGCCACTTTTAGTGAGTTTGGTACACATCCGGTGGATAGAGAGCTGTTTATTATGTTCAACATAGGAGGGCCAAGTACAGGAAGCAGCTCCTTCAGCAGTTTAGTAGGAATAGGATCCAGTATGCAGCTTGAAGGTTTAGAGGCCATGATTATTTTCATCATTGTGTCAAGAGATATAGTACTAAAACACTTAAGTGTCTCTCCCGATCCCAGGCCCTCGCAGAGCTGTGCAGATCCAGGACAGCTAAGCCCTGGAGGAATACGCAGATTCAAAGAGGAGTCCGTAATTTGCTTTCTAATGGTCATGATCTTTTCCTCAAAGAAGTTCATGAATTTATTACTGCTGAAGTGAAAGCCATCCTCTCTTGGGGAATGCTGCTTTTTAGTTAGCTTTGCAACAGTATCAAAAAGAAATTTTGGATTGTTCTTATTTTCCTCGATTAAGTTGGAAAAGTAGGATGATCGAGCAGCAGTGAGGGCTCTTCGGTACTGCACGGTACTGTCTTTCCAAGCTAGTCGGAAGACTTCCAGTTTGGTGTGGCGCCATTTCCGTTCCAATTTCCTGGAAGCTTGCTTCAAAGCTCGGGTATTTTCTGTATACCAGGGAGCTAGTTTCTTATGACAAATGTTTTTCGTTTTTAGGGGTGCAACTGCATCTAGGGTATTGCGCAAGGTTAAATTGAGTTCCTCAGTTAAGTGGTTAACTGATTTTTGTCCTCTGACGTCCTTAGGTAGGCAGAAGGAGTCTGGAAGGGCATCAAGGAATTTTTGTGTTGTCTGAGAATTTATAGCACGACTTTTGATGCTCCTTGGTTGGGGTCTGAGCAGATTATTTGTTGCGATTGCAAACGTAATAAAATGGTGGTCCGATAGTCCAGGATTTTGTGGAAAAACATTAAGATCTACAACATTTATTCCATGGGACAAAACTAGGTCCAGAGTATGACTGTGGCAGTGAGTAGGTCCAGAGACATGTTGGACAAAACCCACTGAGTCGATGATGGCTTCGAAAGACTTTTGGAGTGGGTCTGTGGACTTCTCCATGTGAATATTAAAATCACCAAAAATTAGAATATGATCTGCTATGACTACAAGGTCAGATAGGAATTCAGGAAACTCAGAGAGGAACGCTGTATATGGCCCAGGAGGCCTGTAAACAGTAGCTATAAAAAGTGATTGAGTAGGCCACATAGATTTCATGACTAGAAGCTCAAAAGACGAAAACGCCATTTTTTTTTTTTGTAAATTGAAATTTGCTATCGTAAATGTTAGCAACACCTCCGCCTTTGCGGGATGCATGGGGAATATGGTCACTAGTGTAACCAGGAGGTGAGGCCTCATTTAACACAGCAAATTCATCAGGCTTAAGCCATGTTTCAGTCAGGCCAATCACATCAAGATTATGATCAGTGATTAGTTCATTGACTATGACTGCCTTTGAAGTGAGGGATCTAACATTAAGTAACCCTATTTTGAGATGTGAGGTATCACGATCTCTTTCAATAATGGCAGGAATGGAGGAGGTCTTTATCCTAATAAGATTGCTAAGGCGAACACCGCCATGTTTAGTTTTGCCCAACCTAGGTCGAGGCACAGACACAGTCTCAATGGGTATGGCTGAGCTGACTACACTGACTATGCTATTGGCAGACTCCACTAAGCTGGCAGGTTGGCTAACAGCCTGCTGCCTGGCCTGCACCCTATTTCACTGTGGGGCTAGAGGAGTTAGAGCCCTATCTATGTTGGTAGATAAGATGAGAGCACCCCTCCAGCTAGGATGGAGTCCGTCACTCCTCAGCAGGTCAGGCTTGGTCCTGTTTGTGGGTGAGTCCCAGAAAGAGGGCCAATTATCTACAAATTCTATCTTTTGGGAGGGGCAGAAAACAGTTTTCAACCAGCGATTGAGTGCTGAGACTCTGCTGTAGAGCTCGTCACTCCCCCTAACTGGGAGGGGGCCAGAGACAATTACTCGATGCCGACACATCTTTCTAGCTGATTTACACGCTGAAGTTATGTTGCACTTGGTGACCTCTGACTGTTTCATCCTAACATCGTTGGTGCCGACGTGGATAACAATATCTCTATACTCTCTACACTCGCCAGTTTTAGCTTTAGCCAGCACCATCTTTAGATTAGCCTTAACGTCGGTAGCCCTGCCCCCTGGTAAACAGTGTATGATCGCTGGGTGATTCGTTTTAAGTCTAATACTGCGGGTAATGGAGTCGCCAATGACTAGGGTTTTCAATTTGTCAGAGCTAATGGTGGGAGCCTTCGGCGTCTCAGACCCCGTAACGGGAGGAGTAGAGACAAGAGAAGACTCAGACTCAGACTCCGACTCGCTACATAATGGGGAAAACCGGTTGAAAGTTTCTGTCGGCTGAATGAGCGACACCGATTGAGCATTCCGACAGTATTTCCCTCCAGAAGCCATGAGAAAGTTGTCCGGCTGCGGGGACTGTGCGGGGGGATTTATACTAACGTTACTATCTGTACTTACTGGTGGCACAGACGCTGTTTCTTCCTTTCCTACACTGAAATTACCCTTGCCTAACGATTGCGTCTGAAGCTGGGCTTGTAGCACATATGAGAAGCTTACCTCCTGCTAGAGAAAAACACAACCTCTCCCGATGGCTTGTATGGCAACTTGATGGTTCGTCGGAGGGCATCACACTGATATGTCTGCCAGACATGCAGAGATGCGATTCGCCACCTGGTTATCAGAAGGGGGAAAGGAGAAAATGAATTGTGTGTCGTCTGCGTAGCAATGATAGGAGAGACCATGTGAGGATATGACAGAGCCAAGTGACTTGGTGTATAGAGAGAATAGGAGAGGGCCTAGATCTGAGCCTTGGGGGACACCAGTGTTGAGAGCACGTGGTGCGGAGACAGATTCTCGCCACGCCACCTGGTAGGAGCGACCTGTCAGGTAGGACGCAATCCAAGAGTGAGCAGCGCCGGAGATGCCCAACTCAGAGAAGAACAGCGCCGGAGAAGATGGCTGCCGTTTTACAGCCCTCTAACCAATTGTACTATTATGTGTGTTTTTCTGCGTTATTTGTAATTTATTTTGTACATAATGTTTCTGCCATGATCTCTTAAAACCAAAAAGAGCTTCTGGATATCAGGACAGCGATTACTCACCTCGTATTGGACGAAGATTTTTTCTTCAATGAGGCGGCCGCGAAGGATATCCTACAGACACCCGACAAGGCCCAAATCCCCGTCATTCGCATGAGGAAGAGACGGAGATATCATGGACGTAGGTCGGGGTGCCTTGTAAGGATCCGACGGCTAGCGATCTTCAAGCCAATCTTCAATCATTGGAGAACAAATTGGATGACCTAAGATTACGGTTATCCTACCAACGGGACATTAAAAACTGTAATATCTTATGTTTCACCGATTTGTGGCTGAACGACGACATGGATAACATACAGCTAGCGGGCTATACGCTACATCGGCAGGATAGAACGGCTGACTCCGGTAAGACAAGGGGTGGCGGTCTGTGTATATTTGTAAGCAACAGCTGGTGCACAAAATCAGATGACGCAGATGCTAAGCTACAGGACTGTTTTGCTAGCACAGACTGGAACATGTTCCGGGATTCTTCAGATAGCATTGAGGAGTACACCACATCAGTCACTGGCTTCATCAATAAGTGCATCGATGAGGTCGTCCCCACAGTGACCGTACGTACATACCCCAACCAGAAGCCATGTATTACAGGAGACATCCGCACTGAGCTAAAGGGTAGAGCTGCCGCTTTCAAGGAGCGGGACTCTAACCCGGACGCTTATAAGAAATCCCGCTATGCCCTCCGACGAACCATCAAACAGGCAAAGAGTCAATACAGGACTAAGATTGAATCGTACTACACTGGCTCTGACGCTCGTCGGATGTGGCAGGGCTTGAAAACTATTACAGACTACAAAGGGAAGCACAGCCGCGAGCTGCCCAGTGACACAAGACTTCCAGACGAGCTAAACCACTTCTATGCTCGCTTCGAGGCAAGCAACACTGAAGCATGCATGAGAGCACCAGCTGTTCCGGATGACTATGTGATCACGCTCTCCGTAGCCGATGAGAGTAAGACTTTTAAGCAGGTCAACATTCACAAGGCCGCAGGGCCAGACGGATTACCAAGACATGTACTCCGAGCATGTGCTGACCAACTGGCAAGTGTCTTCACTGACATTTTCAACATGTCCCTGACTGAGTCTGTAATACCAACATGTTTCAAGCAGACCACCATAGTCCCCGTGCCCAAGGACTCTAAGATAACCTGCCTAAATGACTACCGACCCGTAGCACTGACGTCTGTAGCCATGAAGTGCTTTGAAAGGCTTGTCATGGCTCACATCAACAGCATTATCCCAGAAACCCTAGACCCACTCAATTTGCATACCGCCCCAACAGATCCACAGATGATGCAATCTCTATTGCACTCCACACTGCCCTTTCCCACCTGGACAAGAGGAACACCTACGTGAGAATGCTATTCATTGACTACAGCTCAGCATTCAACACCATAGTGGCCTCAATGCTCATCACTAAGCTAAGGATCCTGGGACTAAACACCTCCCTTTGCAACTGGATCCTGGACTTCCTAACGGGCCGCCCCCAGGTGGTAAGGGTAGGTAACAACACATCTGCCACACTGATCCTCAACACGGGGGCCCCTCAGGGGTGCGTGCTCAGTCCCCTCCTGTACTCCCTGTTCACCCATGACTGCATGGCCAGGCACGACTCCAACACCATCATTAAGTTTGCCGACGACACAACAGTGGTAGGCCTGATCACCGACAACGATGAGACAGCCTATAGGGAGGAGGTCAGAGACCTGGCCGTGTGGTGCCAGGACAACAATCTCTCCCTCCACGTGACCAAGACAAATGAGATGATTGTGGACTACAGGAAAAAAAAGAGGACTGAGCACGCCCCCATTCTCATCGACGGGGCTGTAGTAGAACAGGTTGAGAGCTTCAAGTTCCTTGGTGTCCACATCACCAACGAACTATCATGGTCCAAACACACCAAGACAGTCGTGAAGAGGGCACGACAAAGCCTATTCCCCTACAGGAGACTGAAAAGATTTGGCATGGGTCCTCAGATCCTCAAATTCTACAGCTGCACCATCGAGAGCATCCTGACTGGTTGTATCACCGCCTGGTATGGCAACTGCTTGGCCTCCGACCGCAAGGCACTACAGAGGGTAGTGCGTACGGCCCAGTTTATCACTGGGGCCAAGCTTCCTGCCATCCAGGACCTCTATACCAGGCGGTGTCAGAGGAAGGCCCTCAAAATTGTCAAAGACTCCAGCCACCTTAGTCATAGACTGTTCTCTCTGCTACCGCACGGCAAGCGGTACCGGAGTGCCAAGTCTAGGTCCAAAAGACTTCTTAACAGCTTCTACCCACAAGCCATAAGACTCCTGAACAGCTAATCATGGCTACCCGGACTACTTGCACTGCCGCCCCACCCCATCCTTTTATGCTGCTGCTACTCTGTTAATTATTTATGCATAGTCACTTTAACTCTACCCACATGTACATATTACTTCAACTACCTCAACTAGCCGGTGCCCCCGCACATTGACTCTGCACCGGTACCCCCCTGTATATATAGCATCCCTACTGTTATTTTATTTTACTTCTGCTCTTTTTTTCTCAACACTTTTTTTGTTGTTGTTTTATTTTTACTTTTTTGTTAAAAATAAATGCATTGTTGGTTAAGGGCTGTAAGTAAGCATTTCACTGTAATGTCTGCACCTGTTGTATTCGGCGCATGTGGCCAATAAAATTTGATTTGATTTATTTGGAGAGGAGGATCTGATGGTTCACAGTATCAAAGGCAGCAGACAGGTCTAGAAGGATAAGAGCAGAGGTCAGAGAGTTAGCTTTAGCAGTGCGGAGAGCCTCCGTGACACAGAGAAGAGCAGTCTCAGTTGAATGACCAGTCTTGAAACCTGACTGGTTTGGATCAAGAAGGTCATTCTGAGAGAGATAGCAGGAGAGTTGGCTAGAGACGGCACGCTCAAGAGTTTTGGAGAGAAAAGAAAGAAGGGATACTGGTCTGTAGTTGTTGACACCGGACGGATCGAGTGTAGGTTTTTTGAGGAGGGGTGCAACTCTCGCTCTCTTGAAGATGGAATGGACATGGCCAGCGGTCAAGGATGAGTTGATGAGCGAGGTGAGGTAAGGGAGAAGGTCTCCGGAAATGGTCTGGAAAAGAGAGGAGAGGATAGGGTCAAGCGGGCAGGTTGTTGGGCGGCCGGCCGTCACAAGTCGCAAGATTTCATCTCTAGAGAGAGGGGAGAAAGAACTCAAAGCATAGGGTAGAGCAGTGTGAGCAGGACCTGCGGTGTAGTTTCACTTAATAAATTAGGATCGGATGTCGTCAACCTTCTTTTCAAAATGGTTGACGAAGTCATCCACAGAGAGGGATGAGGGAGGGGGAGGAGGAGGGGGATTCAGCAGGGAGGAGAAGGTGGTAAAGAGCGTCCTAGTGTTAGAGGCAGAGGCTTGACATTTAGAGCGGTAGAAAGTGGCTTTAGCAGCGGAAACAGAGGAAGAGAATGTAGAGAGGAGGGAGTGAAAAGATGACAGGTCCGCAGGGAGTCTAGTTTTCCTCCATTTCCGCTCGGCTGCCCGGAGCCCTCTTCTGTGAGCTCGCAAGCCACGGAGCAGGAGGGGAGGACCGAGCCGGCCGGGAGGATAGGGGACATAGAGAGTCAAAAGATGCAGAAAGGGAGGAGAGGAGGGTTGAGGAGGGAGAAGGATTTAGCAGAGGGAAGAGATGATAGGATGGAAGAGGAGAGTGTAGCGGGAGAGAAAGAGCGAAGGTTGCGATGCCACATTACCATCGGAGTAGGGGCAGTGTGAGTAGTACTATAATCAATATACACCGTGCTGAGACAGACCAGGTACTATAATCAATATACACCGCGCTGAGACAGACCAGGTACTATATATAAGTGGGGGTTTTCAGTTACACTGATGATGGGAACGCAACAGGCAATATTGCTTGCAATGACATCATTATAAGTGGTTCTAACAGAAATACTGTTGTTTGATTTCTTCTGTTTACAACCAGCTCATCCTGCAGGACTAGAATGGCTGTGGAAGACCAGGACATAGTAGGTGAGAGAGATATGAACGGCGATAAACTCACCCAGCCATCAGCCAGACACCATGGACACAGCCATCCTCATCCTGATTGACCAGAACCCTTGATGTCCTCCAGGGCTTGGTCCAGGGTCCCTGGCTAGACAGAAAATGGGACAATTATCAGATATAGAAGAACGGTTTCAACGTAAAAAGAACAAAGGGTTTTGCTGTGTTTTCTCTGCAGTCCAGCAGTGTGCTTTAGTCCTGTCCAGACCTGGCCTTAGCAGCACATGATAACGCTTGGCTAGCCTCGCATCACTATTCATGTAAATGTGCCAAGACACAACACATCAACATGTCCAGTAAATAACATTTACATTACATTTTAGCAGACGCTCTTTTGTTATTTTTTTATACTGGCCCCCCGTGGGAATCAAACCCACAACCCTGGCGTTGCAAACGCCATGCTCTATCAACTGAGCTACATCCCTGCCGGCCATTCCCTCCCCTACCCTGGACAAATTGTGCGCCGCCCATGAGTCTCCCAGTCACGGCCGGCTGCGACAGAGCCTGGATTCGAACCAGGATCTCTAGTGGCACAGTTAGCACTGCGATGCAGTGCCTTAGACCACTGCGCCACTCAGGAGTACAAATAAGAGCCGAGATTATTGGTGTTAATGACATTGTCCCAAATGGCACCCTATTCCCTATATAGAGCACTACCCTTGACTAGGGCCCAGAGAGCTCTGGTCAAAAGTAGTGCACTTTGGGGTGCTATTTGGGACGTATACAATACTTGGACATGTCAGTACATAAAAGCTCTGATTAAAGTGATTAGTTTAGGAGAGTGGCTGGCCTGGCAGCTGATTAAGCACTAGTATATTTGCTGTAGGTGTGGATACATGGAGCCGGTTGAGGGGGGACGTTCATCTTTCAAAATGTCTTGAGAGTAAATAACTACAAGTTACATTTCATGAATCTGTGCAGTGGAACCATGGAGATGTTCCACATAACGGGATTAATTTAATTGACTAAACATAATATTGTTTTACTTCATTATTTTGCAGACTAATTAATTTTTAACTAATTTGGGACCATCCTGATACAGTATCTACTCTAGATGATCTAGCAACAGGGCTGTGTACATTTTAACTGAACAGTAGATAGGCTTGCTGTTTGTTCTATAATGATGACCGTGTTCAAGTCATTATTAAGCCTACCCTCAAATACGAAGAACCGCTTCGGTTTAAACTGGTCCAGTGCTGAGGTCCATCGATTCCCCTTAGCCCCAGCATCAGGTGTCAGGGAAACAGGGCCTTTCTCCTCTGGCCCTGGGTGTCCACTGTCCAGGGCCTGGAGGTCTGGCTGACCCAGTGTCTTTTCTGAAGCAGGGGGGCTGATGGGGATGTATGGGTGGGGTCCAGCTGAGAGGATGAGAACCCTGGTTGTGGTTAAACCACAGGCTTGAATGTGACTGTTTTACCCTCAGACACGGTGCCTTCCTGTGTATGACCTGAACAAAATACCATACAGTCAGGTCCACAATTATTGGCACCCTTGATAAAGATGAGCAAAAAAAAAGACTGTATAAAATAAAAACAAATACTGAGCTGTATTGCAAGCAACAAAAAAAAAGACGATTTTGTTTAAGAAGTAATTTATAAAAATCTCAAAAAAAGATAGGTGTTAAAATGACAGGCAACCCTGTTTTCAATACCTCAACAAGGATAACGGCAATGAGCCTTTTTCTAAAATGTTTTATGATTGGAGAACACGTTGGGAGGAATCTTAGACCATCTCAGTATTTCTATTATTTATTTTATACATTATTTTGCTCATCTTTATCAAGGGTGCCAATAATTGTGGACCTGACCGTAGATCTTATGTTACAGCCTGACCCACCAGGTACAGACAAATGGCACCCTGTTCCCATTATAGTGCACTACTTTTGACCCCTCTGACCAAAAGTAGTGCACTGTTAGCAATAGGGTACCACTTGGGACATAATATTACTCTTGCACAAATGTAAGCTACATTGGTTCCCATTTTTAGACAGTTGGCAATTCCATGTTTGACTAGTTTGGTCACTGATTAAGCAACTTGTGTTGTCTACCTGGATTCAATCCACATGTATTGTGCATCCGTTAATTAAGTAGGCTACACTTGCTACGATTCGGTCTTGAATCATCAAAAGTAGGCTATTGCACTTTACGGCAGGAAGTATTTTATAGAACAAAAGTATTTTCACAAAGAAGAGAGGCATTCAGCTACATTACGCACCAGAAATCTGACCTGACACTTTTTTGTTATGCTGTTTCTTGAAATAATATCGAAATAAAACTCCTTATTTACAAACAAATTCGGATAGTATAATTAGCAGTAGGAGGCTAGACTTACCAGTTGTTCATGAACGGGAGTGAAACGTGAGTGAACGGGAGTGAAACGTGAGGGAACATGAGTGAAACGTGAGGGAACTGGAGTGGAACGTGAGGGAACGGGAGTGAAACGTGAGGGAACGGGAGTGAAACGTGAGGGAAAAGGAGTGAAACGTGAGGGAACGGGAGTGAAACGTTAGGGAACGGGAGTGAAACGTGAGGGAACGGGAGTGAAACGTGAGAGAACGGGAGTGAAACGTTAGGGAACGGGAGTGAAACGTGAGGGAACGGGAGTGAAACGTGAGGGAACGGGAGTGAAACGTGAGGGAACGGGAGTGAAACGTGAGGCAACGGGAGTGAAACGTGAGGCAACGGGAGTGAAACGTGAGGGAACGGGAGTGAAATGTTAGGGAACGGGAGTGAAACGTGAGGGAACGGGAGTGAAATGTTAGGGAACGGGAGTGAAACGTGAGGGAACGGGAGTGAAACGGGAGTGAAACGGGAGTGAAACGTGAGGGAACGGGAGTGAAACGTGAGGGAACGGGAGTGAAACGGGAGTGAAACGGGAGGGAACGGGAGTGAAACGTGAGGGAACGGGAGTGAAACGTGAGGCAACGGGAGTGAAAGATCCGCTGCGGCAGCAGGTGTTGTTTCCTTCTTCCTTATATTATTTTAATAGGCGGGCCGCGGGGACGGCACACGGAAACATAATCCTTGTAGGTTGCTCACTTTGACAGGTAGCTCTGGTCCTGGGCGTTCCATTCACTGGACCAGTAGTGAAGGAACGCGCACTAACGCCCTGGACCAGAGCTATTTGACATAGCCTAAAAATAAGTGAACCATAATGTTGCCTTTATGTAAATGCCTTGCCTGATCTGCTTGAGAAGGATGTTTAGCCTAGGCTATGTAGGTCAGCTATATCTGATACCAATTCAATGTAATTCAATGACATTTCTATTTCAAAATGTGTCTCAGTTAGTCCCCATTCCACTCATACATTGTGGTCGCAGGCCTAGCTTATAGCTCCTCACACAAAAACATGTTGTAAGAATTTACTCGAAACAGATCACGCCACCCTCCAAATAGGCCTACAGTCTATGAAATATGTCAATAGTGAATGCCTTGAATATATTTTCCTAGGCTCTATTTTATTTTCCAAATGTAACACTGCTAGGTCTTGTGTACTGTATGGTTTTACAAACGGATGAAGATTAGGTTTTAGGATAGATAAATGCTATTCAGGCATGTTAGTGAAAGAATAAATATGTTTTGCCTTGGCTATTCCCCATTCGACTTATGTTCCCAATTTTGATGTGTGTTTGTGCCTAAAATACCACTCATTTCATTTCACCATGTTTGACAGTGAGACATAGACAGTAATCTATCAAACAATTTGATGAGTGGGAGGGCTGCAGGGATCTACAGGATTGTCGCAGAGCGAATTGGACCTCCCTCCCACAAAGTATTGAATAGACCTAGCATCACCAACCATTGAAGCATCATTCATCCATTTGGGCTAATCGTTTCTGACATGGCGTGCTGTAAGACTAAGGCCACTCGTTCCTCCTTCTGTAACTCTTTTTGAAGAAGCTATTCATTCTGTAAAGGCTTGAAGTTTAAAACCAAATCTAGTCATAATCCTGAAGAACCACCAAAGCCATGTTGACAGGCAGCGTTCTATAAACGGCTCTCTGTCCTGTGGAGTTTCTTATTTGGCTACTCCTACACACGCCAGGTCTATATTTCATTTTAGAATAAAGTCTTTAGTGTTAACCATAGCAGAGTCCTTTGGAGCTGCAAGACCAGGAACTAACCATTGGATTGATGTCATTACCTCACATTCATCTCTGTACTGTTTTGTTATGTGTTAAAAATATATTTTTATTTACAGATAAAATTAAGTATTCAGTGTTAACTACAGCATAGCAGAATGGGAGGGATATGTAACCTGAAAAGGAGCTGTTATTGGCAGAGAGGTTTGGAACTCTTTGTTATTGTTATTGGTCTATTGACTCATACCACCTGGTGATGTCACCAAGCCAAAACTCCGCCCATGCAAAACCTGCTGATTAGAAAGTCCTGTGCAGATTGTATTTTCAAATCAGCAACCATTACATTTCACATTCAAGGTGTTAGTTTCTTCAGTTATTTTATAATATGATACAAAACACAGGAACAACTTAATTTTGACTGCACTGTGCCTCTAACCAGGGTTAACCATTACGCATGGTCTCTGGAAGGTTTGTAGAAAACTTAGTAAGAGAAGAAAGATACGTGTTTTAAGTATATATATATATATATATATATATATATATATATATATATATATATAATATAGGAAAGACAATGGGTGGGAAAATGTTTACCCATTACATTTCAGAGAGTCTTTAAAATACCCTTCAGTTGGGTTGGTTTGCCACCCACAGATTTGGACAATGTTGCAAGGTTCCTGTCATGCCAAATAGAGTCCACTGTCAAATAGTGTTCACCCCCTGCATCACAATGGGCTAAACAAGTCTTACAAATCTTCACGGGATCAAAAGTATATACCTCACATGGTTATAGACAGTGGTGGAAAAAGGACCCAATTGTCATACTTGAGTAAAAGTAAAGATACCTTAATAAAAAAAATGACTTAAGTAAAAGTGAAAGTCACCCAGTAAAATACTACTTGAGTAAAAGTCTAAAAGTATTTGAAGCATGTGTTGTTTAGTGAGTCCGCCAGATCAGAGGCAGTAGGGACGACCAGGGATGTTCTGCTGATAAGTGCGTGAATTGGACCATTTTCCCGTCCTGCTAACCATTCGAAAGGTAACGAGTACTTTTGGGTGTCAGGGAAAATGTATGGAGTAAAAATCACATTATTTTCTTTAGGAATGTAGTGAAGTAAAAGATAAAAGTAGTCAAAAATATAAATAGTAAAGTAAAGTACAGATAATTGTCAACGCGTGCTGTAGGTGGGTGCAGTGGTGGAATCAAACGCAGGACACCGACGGATAGTCCAACAGACTTTAGTAATCGCCAACGGAAATAGGACAACTCTTGCCCGAAGGCGAAATACGCACGAAGGCGAACAAAACAAAAGCGCACAAAACAGGTGCGTAAATACTCCAACGCAGTGGAGGGAAGCTCAACCGAGCGAAATACTAAAATGAAGCCCTACACACGACAGACCAAAATCAATAACACACAACACTAGACAAACACAACGAGAAACTTATAGAACACTAATTAGGCTAAACGAGAACAGGTGTGACAACAAACAGACAAAAGCAAACGAACATGAAACATACAACGGTGGCAGCTAGTATTCCGGAGACAACGAACGCCGAAGCCTGCCCGAACAAGGGAGAGAGGCAGCCTCGGCCGAAACCGTGACAGTACCCCCCCCTTGACGCGCGGCCCCAGACGTGCCCCGACTCCGGCCTCGGGGACGACCCGGAGGACGCGGAGCAGGATGCGTCGGGTGCCCCCGATGGAATTCCGTCAGGAGAGACGGGTCCAAAATGTCTCTCCTCGGCAACCCAGCACTGCTCCTCCGGACCGTACCCCTCCCACTCCTACTAGATACTGGAGACCCCCCATCCGACGTCTCGAATCCAAGATGGACCTCACAGTGTACGCCGGTGCCCCCTCGATGTCCAATGGGGGCGGAGGAGTCTCCCTGATCTCACTTTCTTGGAGTGGGCCAGCTACCACCGGCCTGAGAAGGGACACATGGAACGAGGGGTTAATACTTTTATATTCAACAGGCAGTTGTAATTTGTAACACACCTCGTTCAACCTTCCCAGGACTTTAAAGGGCCCTACAAACCGCCGACCCAGTTTCCGACAGGGCAGGCGGAGGGGCAGGTTTCTGGTAGAGAGCCAGACTCGATCACCAGGTGCGTACACCGGTCCCTCACTGCGGTGGAGATCGGCGCTCGCCTTATGACGTCGGAGGGCCCGCTGCAGGTGGACGTGTGCAGCGTTCCATATCTCCTCCGAGCGCCGCGCCGCGCCCACTCATCCAACGCAGGAGCCTCGATCTGGCTCTGCTGCCAAGGTGCCAGAACCGGCTGGTACCCTAACACACATTGGAAAGGGGTTAGGTTAGTGGAGGAATGGCGTAAGGAATTCTGGGCCATTTCGGCCCAGGGAACGTACCTTGCCCACTCCTCCGGCCGGTCCTGGCAGTATGTTCTAAGAAACCTACCCACATCCTGGTTCACACGTTCCACCTGCCCATTACTCTCCGGGTGGAAACCCGAGGTGAGGCTCACCGAGACCCCCAACCGCTCCATAAAGGCTCTCCAGACCCTGGAGGTAAATTGGGGACCCCGATCAGACACAATATCCTCGGGCACCCCGTAGTGCCGGAACACATGGGTGAATAGTGCTTCGGCGGTTTGCAGGGCAGTAGGAAGGCCCGGCATGGGGAGCAAACGACAGGCCTTAGAAATCCGGTCCACAACGACCAGTATAGTGGTGTTCCCCTGTGAAGGGGGAAGGTCAGTAAGGAAATCCACCGAGAGGTGAGACCATGGTCGTTGTGGAACGGGCAGGGGTAGTAACTTACCCCTAGGCAGATGTCTAGGCGCCTTACACTGGGCGCACACCGAGCAGGAGGATACATAAACCCTCACATCCTTCGCCAACGTGGGCCACCAGTACTTGGCACTAAGACAGTGCACTGTCCGGCCGATACCAGGATGTCCAGAGGAGGGTGACGTGTGAGCCCAATAGATCAATCGATCCCGAACCTCGAGCGGAACGTACTTCCGACCCTCAGGGCATTGCGGTGGACTAGGGTTGGTGCGTAACGCCCGCTCGAGTTCAGCATCGACCTCCCACACTACCGGTGCCACCAGACACGACACGACTCCGGCAGTATGGGAGTGGGCTCCACGGACCTCTCCTCCGTGTCATACCGCCGAGACAGCGCATCTGCCTTACCGTTCTGTGACCCAGGGATGTACGTGATCTTAAATGTAAACCTGGTCAAGAACATATTCCATCTTGCCTGGCGAGGGTTCAGCCTCCTCGCTGCCCGGATGTACTCCAGGTTACGGTGGTCCGTCAAAATGAGGAAAGGGTGTTGAGCCCCCTCAAGCCAGTGCCTCCACACCTTTAGGGCCTGTACCACGGCTAACAGCTCCCTGTCCCCTACGTCATAGTTCCGCTCCGCCGGACTGAGCTTCTTAGAATAAAAAGCACAGGGGCGGAGTTTAGGTGGCGCGCCAGACCTGTTGTGAAAGCACGGCTCCTAGACCGGCCTCTGACGCGTCCACCTCTACCTGGAACGGCAAAGAGGGATCCGGATGCGCCAGCACCGGGGCCGAGGTAAACAGGTCCTTCAGCCTCCCAAACGCCCTCCTGTCCGCCTCGGCCGACCACTGCAGACGCACCGGACCCCCCTTCAAAAGAGACGTGATGGGAGCTGCCACCTGTCCAAAACCCCGGATAAACCTCCGGTAGTAATTTGCAAACCCCAAAAACTGCTGCACCTCCTTCACAGTGGTTGGTGTTTGCCAATTACGCACGGCCGACTCCCGGTCTACCTCCATCTTCACCCCTGACGCAGACAACAGATACCCCAAAAAGGAGACCGACTCCTGGAAAAACAGACACTTCTCTGCCTTAACATACAGGTCGTGCTCCACCAGCCTCCGCAACACTCTGCGCACCAGGGCCACATGCTCGACACGGGTAGGCGAGTACACGAGAATGTCATCTATGTACACAACCACCCCCTGCCCCTGCATGTCCCTGAAGATCTCATCCACGAATGATTGGAAAACTGACGGAGCGTTCATCAACCCGTATGGCATGACCAGATACTCGTAATGGCCCGAGGTGGTACTAAAGGCTGGGCTGTCTTCCATTCATCGCCCTCCCTGATGCGCACCAAGTTGTACGCGCTCCTGAGATCTAATTTAGTGAAGAAACGCGCCCCATGCAATGACTCAGTCATGGTCGCAATCAGCGGGAGTGGATAACTGTACTTCACCGTAATCTGATTGAGACCACGGTAATCGATGCACGGGCGCAAACCACCATCCTTCTTCTTCACAAAAAAGAAACTCGGGGACGCAGGGGAAGTGGAAGGCCGTATGTATCCTTGTCTCAGAGATTCGTCTATGTAAGTCTCCATAGCTTTCTTCTCCTCTTGAGACAGAGGATACACATGGCTCCGTGGGAGCGCAGCTCCTGCCTGGAGGTCTATCGCACAATCTCCCTGCCTATGGGGCGGCAACTGCGTCGCCCTCGACTTACTAAACGCAATAGCCAAATCCCCATACTCAGGGGGAACGTGCAATGCGGGCACCTGGTTTGGACTCTCCACCGAGGTAGCCCCTACGGAAACGCCTAAACATCTACCCACACACTGGGCAGACCACTCCATCAGAGCCCTCTCCTGCAACGAAATGGATGGGTTATGGGTACTCAACCAGGGCATGCCCAGCACCACCGGATACGCAGGGTAGTCAATCAGAAATAGCTGAATCATCTCCTGATGACCCCCCTGAGCACACATCCTAAGTGGCGCAGTGACCTCCCTGATCAAGCCCGCACCCAACGGACGGCTATCTAGGGCATGAACGGGGAAAGGGACATCAACAGGAAGAAGGGGAATCCCTAAAGCTAAACAAAACTTCTTATCAATAAAATTCCCAGCCGCGCCTGAATCTACCAGCGCCTTATGCTGGGAATGAGGTGCTACCTGTGGAAAACGCACAGGTATACAGAAATGTGCAACAGAGAGCTCTGGGTGAGTGGGGCGCCTACTCACCTGGAAGGAATCCCCAGTGCGAGACCTGTCATCCTCTCCCCAAGGAGGCCATCCCCAGCACCTAGCTGCGGTGTGTCCTCCCCGACCACAGTTGGTGCAGGGGATGGACCCCCTAGTAAGCCGACCCCTCCTCTCTCTAGCGCCAGCGCCCCCGAGCTCCATGGGGCACGGCTCGGAGGCGCTGGACACTCAGCTAGCATACATGTAAATACAGTGGGGAAAAAAAGTATTTAGTCAGCCACCAATTGTGCAAGTTCTCCCACTTAAAAAGATGCGAGAGGCCTGTAATTTTCATCATAGGTACACGTCAACTATGACAGACAAAATGAGAAAAAAAAATCCAGAAAATCACATTGTAGGATTTTTTATGAATTGATTTGCAAATTATGGTGGAAAATAAGTATTTGGTCAATAACAAAAGTTTCTCAATACTTTGTTATATACCCTTTGTTGGCAATGACACAGGTCAAACGTTTTCTGTAAGTCTTCACAAGGTTTTCACACACTATTGCTGGTATTTTGGCCCATTCCTCCATGCAGATCTCCTCTAGAGCAGTGATGTTTTGGGGCTGTCGCTGGGCAACACGGACTTTCAACTCCCTCCAAAGATTTTCTATGGGGTTGAGATCTGGAGACTGGCTAGGCCACTCCAGGACCTTGAAATGCTTCTTACGAAGCCACTCCTTCGTTGCCCGGGCGGTGTGTTTGGGATCATTGTCATGCTGAAAGACCCAGCCATGCTTCATCTTCAATTCCCTTGCTGATGGAAGGAGGTTTTCACTCAAAATCTCACGATACATGGCCCCATTCATTCTTTCCTTTACACGGATCAGTCGTCCTGGTCCCTTTGCAGAAAAACAGCCCCAAAGCATGATGTTTCCACCCCCATGCTTCACAGTAGGTATGGTGTTCTTTGGATGCAACTCAGCATTCTTTGTCCTCCAAACACGACGAGTTGAGTTTTTGCCAAAAAGTTATATTTTGGTTTCATCTTACCATATGATATTCTCCCAATCCTCTTCTGGATCATCCAAATGCACTCTAGCAAACTTCAGACGGGCCTGGACATGTACTGGCTTAAGCAGGGGGACACGTCTGGCACTGCAGGATTTGAGTCCCTGGCGGCGTAGTGTGTTACTGATGGTAGGCTTTGTTACTTTGGTCCCAGCTCTCTGCAGGTCATTCACTAGGTCCCCCCGTGTGGTTCTGGGATTTTTGCTCACCGTTCTTGTGATCATTTGACCCCACGGGGTGAGATCTTGCGTGGAGCCCCAGATCGAGGGAGATTATCAGTGGTCTTGTATGTCTTCCATTTCCTAATAATTGCTCCCACAGTTGATTTCTTCAAACCAAGCTGCTTACCTATTGCAGATTCAGTCTTCCCAGCCTGGTGCAGGTCTACAATTTTGTTTCTGGTGTCCTTTGACAGCTCTTTGGTCTTGGCCATAGGTGAGTTTGGAGTGTGACTGTTTGAGGTAGTGGACAGGTGTCTTTTATACTGATAACAAGTTCAAACAGGTGCCATTAATACAGGTAACGAGTGGAGGACAGAGGAGCCTCTTAAAGAAGAGAAGTTACAGGTCTGTGAGAGCCAGAAATCTTGCTTGTTTGTAGGTGACCAAATTCTTATTTTCCACCATAATTTGCAAATAAATTCTTTAAAAATCCTACAATGTGATTTTCTGGAATTTTTTTCTCAATTTGTCTGTCATAGTTGACGTGTACCTATGATGAAATTTACAGGCCTCTCTCATCTTTTTAAGTGGGAGAACTTGCACAATTGGTGGCTGACTAAATACTTATTTTCCCCACTGTACATCATTCAATTTCATTTCCCTTTGGGTGATGCTGTGTCTGTGTAAAAGTGGTGGCTGTAACAGATGATTGTAAAACTGTTAGTCTGAATTACATATCGATGACCAACAGTACACTCTTCCAGTACCCCAACAGTACACACCTCCAGTACCCCAACAGTACCCCAACAGTACACACCTCCAGTACCCCAACAGTGCCCCCAACAGTACACACCTCCAGTACTCCAACAGCACTCCAACAGTAAACACCTCCAGTACCCCAACAGTACTCCAACAGTACTCCAACAGTACACACCTCCAGTACCCCAACAGTACCCCAACAGTACACACCTCCAGTACCCCAACAGCACCCCCAACAGTACTCCAACAGTACACACCTCCAGTACTCCAACAGCACTCCAACAGTAAACACCTCCAGTACCCCAACAGTGCCCCCAACAGTACACACCTCCAGTACCCCAACAGTACCCCAACAGTACACACCTCCAGTACCCCAACAGCACCCCCAACAGTACCCCAACAGTACACACCTCCAGTACTCCAACAGTACTCCAACAGTACTCCAACAGTACACACCTCCAGTACCCCAACAGTGCCCCCAACTGCACCCCCAACAGTACTGTGACGCCCCTCCCACTCTGTCTGCCGTATTCTCTCTTTGCTCTTGTTTCCTTATTAGGATGCCGGTGGGCGGAGTTGGGAGGGTCGTCAGTTACATGGGAAACACCTGGGCCGGGTGTGTCCCAGTATAAATGGACCTCTTCCACATTCATGGAGGAGACTCTCTCCAGGCAGATACTTTGATTTTGGTTGTGGTATTTTTGTGGTTTTTTGGTTGTTTGCTTTGGCACCTCTCAACACCTTTCCATATGACATGTATGCATGCAAACACTCACTTACACTACTGATTACACACACCATTCTTATTTGATTTAGTTTACTTTAGTTAATAAATATATACTTTGAGTATTCCTTGTCTCCACGTGTCTCTCTTTTGTTACGAACTTGAGCCGGTTCGTGACAGTACCCCAACAGTACACACCTCCAGTACCCCAACAGTGCCCCCAACAGTACTCCAACAGTACACACCTCCAGTACCCCAACAGTACCCCAACAATACTCCAACAGTACCCCAACAGTACACACCTCCAGTACCCCAACAGTACCCCAACAGTACTCCAACAGTACACACCTCCAGTACCCCAACAGTACCCCAACAGTACCCCAACAGTACTCCAACAGTACACACCTCCACCAACAGTACCCCAACAGTACACACCTCCAGTACCCCAACAGTACCCCAACAGTACTCCAACAGTACACACCTCCAGTACCCCAACAGTACCCCAACAGTACCCCAACAGTACTCCAACAGTACACACCTCCAGTACCCCAACAGTACCCCAACAGTACTCCAACAGTACCCCAACAGTACACACCTCCAGTACCCCAACAGTACCCCAACAGTACACACCTCCAGTACCCCAACAGTACCCCAACAGTACTCCAACAGTATACACCTCCAGTACCCCAACAGTACACACCTCCAGTACCCCAACAGTGCCCCCAACAGTACCCCAACAGTACACACCTCCAGTACCCCAACAGTACCCCAACAGTACTCCAACAGTACACACCTCCAGTACCCCAACAGTACACACCTCCAGTACCCCAACAGTACACACCTCCAGTACCCCAACAGTACCCCAACAGTACACACCTCCAGTACCCCAACAGTACCCCAACAGTACTCCAACAGTACACACCTCCAGTACCCCAACAGTACCCCAACAGTACACACCTCCAGTACCCCAACAGTACCCCAACAGTACACACCTCCAGTACCCCAACAGTACCCCAACAGTACTCCAACAGTACACACCTCCAGTACCCCAACAGTACACACCTCCAGTACCCCAACAGTACACACCTCCAGTACCCCAACAGTACACACCTCCAGTACCCCAACAGTACCCCAACAGTACTCCAACTGTACATATTTTTGTTGTGGGCCTGAACAAAAATACCTGATTCTACTTGTCAACTAATCATCAAGCCCTTGACAAGTTGAATCAGATGATTTTGTCCTCCTAGATGTTTATTTCATGACTTGAGAAAATGGTAATTCACCCCTTGGCCTTCATTTGGAGCATTTATAACAATTTTATATTACAGTACTTTCTGTGAAATTGAATCACCATTTCATTGGAGGACAGCCATCCGTCCTCCAGTACCCCCAACAGCCATCAGTCCTCCAGTACCCCCAACAGCCATCAGTCCTCCAGTACCCCCAACAGCCATCAGTCCTCCAGTACCCCCAACAGCCATCAGTCCTCCAGTACCCCCAACAGCCATCAGTCCTCCAGTACCCCCAACAGTACCTCTGAGCTAGGTTTATACTTGAGTTTTAGAAATAAGTGTGTGCATTTCAGTTTCCATTTGGTGTGACAGACAGCCAGGATGGAGGAGGAAGAGATCCATCTCAGTGGTTGTCATGGGATGCAGCTTTCCTGGAGGTTTGACAGTTTACCATTTTTTTGTTATGTAGCTAGTGTTGTAGTCGATTTCACTCTATATTTCCAATCGCTTTAAAGCACAGCGGTCTAAGGCACTGCATCTCAGCGCTTGAGGCGTCACTACAGACCCGCTGGTTCGATTCCAGGCTATATCACAACTGGCCGTGATTGGGAGTCCCATAGGGCGGCGCACAGCGTCGTCCGGGTTTGGCCGGTGTAGGCCGTCATTGTAAATAAGAATTTGTTCTTAACTGACTTGCCTAATTAAATAAATAAAATAAATAAAATAAAAAAATAAACAACTACTGTACGGATGAATGAGAAAATAAGATCTAGAATCACCTGACAAATCACTGGTTATTGCTATATGCAAAGAGTTTTCACCTCTTATAGAACCAGAAGCTGCTAAATTCATGTTGATTAATTAAATAATTACAACGCCAGCAATATAAAACTACAGAGATTATTATTACCATGAGAACTTTTATGAAACGTCAGCCAACTTGGGTATTGATTCATAGCCTCTTGCGAGCCACCTGATCTTGCGAGCATACATGAATGTTCCCCGCACCGATAATTGATTCATGCAATGACATGAATGTGTGTGTCTTACATTGTGTTTCTGCTTTATATAAACCGTTATATATTCACCAGTCTATGATGTAAACCGTTGAACTTAACAAACCCCTCTGCCCCCAAACCCCATCCACATCTCCACGATGCATCACATTATCCATCCAGAGATGAGAGGCTAGCGGGGATCAGAATAATCCATATTGCTGTATCTAGGCCAAGCAATCAACACACTGCTGCCTGCACTCACAACTGGAAACTTCCCCTGATGCCAAGTTTTCTGTGTGTGTGTGTGTGTGTGTGTGTGTGTGTGTGTGTGTGTGTGTGTGTGTGTGTGTGTGTGTGTGTGTGTGTGTGTGTGTGTGTGTGTGTGTGTGTGTGTGTGTGCGTGCGTGCGGCTGTATCTATGTAAACCTTATAGGCTTGAACAAGCTGAATGCAATTGAACAATGATCTGTAATATACACACTGGACCATGTACCTGCCATCTGGGATAATATCCCTTCCTCAGTATTTACTAAAAGCCTTGTTAGGAACTGTCCATGTCAAATGCAACACTAACATATGTGGCCAAACTATAAATCATTTTGTTAAGCAGTGATACAGTAGAAAGTGTATCTAGATAATGCATGCATCCATATATTTTGTATACAGGTACATAGCAAGGTATTAATCAAAACAATCAACATCATGATGCATATTAGGAATGATTCATATACATATAAATATACACAAATACTTATTAAGTTCATGGTCATCTAATGGGTCACTTTCAACAGTATTATTTCCTGTCATAGCCTACTGTATGATAAGGCTACTGTATGATAAGGCTACTGTATAATAAGACTACTGTATGATAAGGCTACTGTATAATAAGGCTACTGTATAATAAGGCTACTGTATAATAAATCTACTGTATAATAAGGCTACTGTATAATAAGGCTGCTGTATAATACATCTACTGTATAATAAAGCTACTGTATAATAAGGCTACTGTATAATAAGGCTACTGTATAATAAAACTACTGTATAATAAGGCTACTGTATAATAAGGCTGCTGTATAATAAGGCTACTGTATAATAAGGCTACTGTATAATAAGGCTACTGTATAATAAGGCTACTGTATAATACATCTACTGTATAATAAAGCTACTGTATAATAAAGCTACTGTATAATAAGTGACCCATGTGGTCCTCTGTAGCTCAGCTGGTAGAGCACGGCGCTTGTAACGCCAAGGTAGTGGGTTCGATCCCCGGGACCACCCATACACAAAAAAAAAAATGTATGCACGCATGACTGTAAGTCGCTTTGGATAAAAGCGTCTGCTAAATGGCATATTATTATAAGGCTGCTGTATAATAAAGCTACTGTATGATAAGGCTACTGTATAATAAGGCTACTGTATAATACATCTACTGTATAATAAGGCTACTGTATAATAAGGCTACTGTATAATAAATAACTGTATAATAAGGCTACTGTATAATAAATCTACTGTATAATAAATCTACTGTATAATACATCTACTGTATAATAAGGCTACTGTATAATAAATCTACTGTATAATAAGGCTACTGTATAATACATCTACTGTATAATAAGGCTACTGTATAATACATCTACTGTATAATAAGGCTATTGTATAATAAGGCTACTGTATAATAAATCTACTGTATAATAAATATACTGTATAATACATCTACTGTATAATAAATCTACTGTATAATAAATCTACTGTATAATAAGGCTACTGTATAATACATCTACTGTATAATAAGGCTACTGTATAATACATCTACTGTATAATAAGGCTATTGTATAATAAGGCTACTGTATAATAAATCTACTGTATAATAAATCTACTGTATAATAAGGCTACTGTATAATAAATCTACTGTATAATAAGGCTACTGTATAATAAATCTACTGTATAATAAGGCTACTGTATAATACATCTACTGTATAATACATCTACTGTATAATAAGGCTACTGTATAATAAATCTACTGTATAATAAGGCTACTGTATAATAAATCTACTGTATAATAC
>CM062483.1:62582829-62587829 GCA_031479575.1 Coregonus ussuriensis | reverse complement strand
AGAAACGGTTCGCAGGGCGTGAACTGCGCCAGGTCAACGACGGAGTCTCAGGTGCAGTGCCGATTTTAGCATGTAAATCTTGGTGGGGCAAACAATAAAAATAAATAAAAAGTGGTATGCAAGCCAGCAAAGCCACTACACTACACAACACTAACCTACCCTACAACACTACACTACACTACACTACACTACCCTACACTACACTACACTACACTACACTACCCTACACTACACAACACTAACCTACCCTACAACACTACACTACCCTACCCTACACTACACTACACTACACTACACTACACTACACTACCCTACACTACACAACACTAACCTACCCTACAACACTACACTACACTACACTACCCTACCCTACACTACACTACACTACACTACCCTACACTACACTACCCTACACTACACTACACTACACTACACTACCCTACACTACACTACCCTACCCTACCCTACACTACACTACACTACCCTACACTACACTACACTACCCTACACTACACTACCCTAACCTACACTACACTACACTACACTACCCTACACTACCCTACACTACACTACCCTACACTACACTACACTACACTACACTACACTACCCTACACTACACTACACTACCCTACACTACACTACCCTAACCTACACTGCCCTACACTACACTACCCTACACTACACTACACTACCCTACACTACACTACACTACACTACACTACCCTACACTACACTACACTACCCTACACTACACTCTACTACCCTACCCTACACTACCCTACACTACACTACACTACCCTACCCTACACTACACTACACTACACTACCCTACCCTACCCTACACTACACTACCCTACCCTACCCTACACTACACTACCCTACCCTACACTACCCTACACTACACTACACTACACTACACTACACTACCCTACCCTACACTACACTACCCTACCCTACACTACACTACCCTACCCTACACTACACTACACTACACTACACTACCCTACCCTACACTACACTACACTACACTACACTACCCTACCCTACACTACACTACACTACACTACCCTACCCTACCCTACACTACACTACCCTACCCTACCCTACACTACCCTACACTACCCTACCCTACCCTACCCTACACTACACTACCCTACCCTACACTACACTACCCTACACTACACTACACTACCCTACCCTACACTACACTACACTACACTACCCTACACTACACTACACTACCCTACCCTACACTACACTACACTACCCTACCCTACCCTACACTACACTACCCTACACTACCCTACACTACACTACACTACCCTACACTACACTACACTACCCTACCCTACACTACACTACACTACACTACCCTACACTACACTACCCTACCCTACACTACACTACCCTGACCCATCCCTACACTACCCTACCCTACCCTACACTACACTACCCCACACTACCCTACCCTACACTACACTACCCTACACTACACTACCCTACCCTACCCTACACTACCCTACCCTACCCTACACTACACTACCCTGACCCTAACCTACACTACACTACACTACACTACACTACACTACACTACCCTACCCTACCCTACCCTACACTACACTACCCTACCCTACCCTACCCTACCCTACACTACACTACACTACCCTACACTACACTACACTACCCTACCCTACACGACCCTACACTAAACTACACTACACTACACTACACTACACTACACTACACTACCCTACCCTACACTACACTACCCTACCCTACCCTACCCTACCCTACACTACACTACACTACACTACCCTACACTACACTACCCTACACTACACTACCCTACCCTACACTACACTACACTACCCTACCCTACACTACACTACCCTACCCTACCCTACCCTACCCTACACTACACTACACTACACTACCCTACCCTACACTACACTACCCTACCCTACCCTACCCTACCCTTCCCTACACTACACTACCCTACCCTACACTACACTACACTACCCTACCCTACCCTACACTACACTACACTACCCTACACTACACTACACTACCCTACCCTACACTACCCTACACTACACTACCCTACACTACACTACACTGCCCTACACTACCCTACCCTACACTACACTCTACTACCCTACCCTACCCTACCCTACCCTACACTACACTACCCTACACTACACTACCCTACACTACCCTACCCTACCCTGCACTACCCTACACTACACTACCCTACACTACACTACACTACACTACACTACCCTACACTACACTACACTACCCTACCCTACACTACACTACACTACCCTACCCTACACTACCCTACACTACACTACCCTACACTACCCTACCCTACACTACACTACACTACCCTACACAACACTACCCTACACTACCCTACACTACACTACACTACACTACCCTACACTACACTACACTACACTACCCTACCCTACACTACACTACACTACCCAACCCTACACTACACTACCCTACACTACACTACACTACACTACACTACACTACCCTAAACAATGTATTAGTTAACAAAGCCACTACACAACACAACACTAAACAATGCATTACATAAAGCTGTCCCAACACCTTACCACCGCAACACCTGGCTATCAGCGGAGCCTTGTCTGGCAGAGAAACAGTTTTTTCAGCATCATTTACTGCCTTTAAAAAAAAACATAGCTGATATGGCTGACTTGCTTAAACAAATGTGGTTTCTACTGACAATTGAGATGTACAAACTATGGCATAAGGGGACGACGAGCGGATAAGAGGCAATCCCTAATTTTGATTAAGACATTAATGAGCGAGCTGGGACTGAGGTAGTCAATATAACTATTTACAATTACATTTACATTTTAGTCATTTAGCAGACGCTCTTATCCAGAGCGACTTATTTGTTTAGCACTTTTGAAATGTACAGCGACAGTATTCAGAACACGGGCCGTTCTTACGGTGTTCTCCCTGTACACCAAGTCAGAACCGTAGGATAAATAAAGGGGGCATATAAGCAGACAATGAAAGCTCTTACAATATTCGATGATGGCATTTCTCTAAAACAGGCTATAGGCTACATGTGCACCACCAAGTCAGAACAGTAGGCTAAGTTATGAGGGGGAACGGGACCAAATTATTAGGGTGAGGCACATGGGCTACTAACAGCTTACTGCACAACATACACTTAGTATTACTTTCTTAGCTACAGTATACATATCTCCCTGGCATATTACATCATTTATGCAGCAGCATACAAGACATTTGTGGACTCACCTTGTTGTGTTGTGCTCACTTGAACAGGAAGTTGGCGCGGCGGTCCTTCATGGGCAAATTTAGTCATCAAACGTAGTCATCAAAGTCTGGCATTCTCTGGATTTATGGTGCTTTCAAGACAACTGGGAGCAGCTGAAAAAAACAAGGTTGAATCACGATGACGTCATTGATCTTCAGGTCGTAGCTCTAGAAAGAGGCCCGAGTTCCGGAATTACAATTCCGAGTTGGATGATGACCGTTCAAAGCGTATTTTCCCAGTCGGAGCTCGTTTTTAACCTGAGTTCCCAGTTGTCTTGAACTCACAAAAGTCAAGTTTTCGCAGTTCGAAGTTAACAGTTGTTTTGAGCGCGGCACAATGTTGAATGTTTATCATTTTCAACTTCGAAAAGAGACCCTTAATCCCAGACTTGGGGCCACACAGCCACTCCAATGAATAGCAGGCTAGTGATTTGCTTTGCAATGCTTGCTGTTAGCCACTGATTCCTTCCTAACCACTCATTGTTGAATTTGCGATTTCCAACTTGTTGTGCAATGTTTATGTCCAATGGCCGATGAGCACCGATACGTTTTATGTATAATTTCTCTTCATTATTTCTCTTCATATGACAAGGATTAGAAAGGATTTGCCAGTAGATTGTCGACTTGATTCATGATGATGACTGCTAGGTAATATTTTGAAAGTATGACGTTGACATGATCAGTCCAATCGAAGCTACTGTAGATATAACGTGATTTGACGTCATTTTATCTGTGGCCAATGACCTTGAAGCCTTCTTGGATGGGCACTTCTAATGTAACTCTATGGCAGCACCCAAGGGGCTTGAATTTTCGAGCTCTACCCTTAGACTTGGCGGTGACGTACTGTCCCCATGAGTGACAGAACACTGAGCCAATCACGGCGCAACTAGAGAACATTACCAACCCCTACTCTCTGTATTTTCCGCTGGCTGCCCCTCCACCACAGAAAGCACTGAGCTAGGCTGAAACACCTGCATTTTGGAGCTGCCTTACTCAAGAAAGCAAAAACGAGACAATGTTAGTTTTATTAACTCAAATATTTTTTTTTTTTTTTTTTTTTTTTTACATTGTTTGCAAACTGATCTGTGACACGTATTAATGCCAAAATAACATGCAAAACAGGCAAGCCCCACCTGCCCTGAATGATGGGTCGCCACTGCTCAGGTGTTTGGCAGTCTCAGCTCTACAGGTGACTTGTCAGGTCAATGGGGGGAGTCTCAGCTTCATGTGTTTGGTGCCTGGTGGCAACCTTTAAAACATTACAACCCCAGATCACTTCTGACACTTTTTACAGTGCTCCATCCTACAAAAGACTAATCAGGATGTTTAGCTTTGCCATTGTCATTTAAAAGGGGCTTTAAATACATCTGGGAAAAAAATGAATAAATTATCAAATTGATCCCTCTTATATATCTAAAGAGAGCCTTCCACTTTACGTCTGCTGAGCTGGAGATGGTAGTTCTTGCTTCAACCACTAGGGGTCAGTATAGCCTCAGTGTTTCTGTGTGTAAAGTACAGCCTCATGCCGCCTGATGGACCACGGGGAGCAGAGACACGTTAAACGTGTTATCATGCTGCTTTTCAGACATCACTACATAATTACTGTAACTAATATCAGACTATAGTTACTGTAACTAATATTAGACTATAGTTACTGTAACTAATATCAGACTATAGT
>CM062483.1:62452829-62580329 GCA_031479575.1 Coregonus ussuriensis | reverse complement strand
AGGAGGAGACGGGAGAGGAGAGGAGGAGACAGGAGAGGAGAGGAGAGGAGGAGAGGAGAGGAGGAGACAAGAGAGGAGAGGAGGAGACAGGAGAGGAGAGGAGGAGACAGGAGAGGAGAGGAGGAGACAGGAGAGGAGAGGAGGAGGGGAGAGGAGGAGACAAGAGAGGAGAGGAGGAGACAGGAGAGGAGAGGAGGAGACAGGAGAGGAGGAGACAGGAGAGGAGAGGAGGAGACAGGAGAGGAGAGGAGGAGACAGGAGAGGAGAGGAGGAGACAGGAGAGGAGAGGAGGAGCCAGGAGAGGAGAGGAGGAGACAGGAGAGGAGATGAGGAGACAGGAGAGGAGAGGAGGAGACAGGAGAGGAGATGAGGAGACAGGAGAGGAGAGGAGGAGACAGGAGAGGAGAGGAGGAGACAGGAGAGGAGAGGAGGAGACAGGAGAGGAGAGGAGGAGACAAGAGAGGAGAGGAGGAGAGGAGAGGAGAGGAGGAGACAGGAGAGGAGAGGAGGAGACAGGAGAGGAGAGGAGGAGACAAGAGAGGAGAGGAGGAGAGGAGAAGAGAGGAGGAGACAGGAGAGGAGAGGAGGAGACAGGAGAGGAGAGGAGGAGACAGGAGAGGAGATGATTCACCACTTCCAGGTTACTCACGCTAAAATGTTTTTTAACGTCAAAGATCTTTCCTGGTTAAATAAAGAGTAAATTATTATCTGGGCATCAATGTATGAGTTGATGGCAACTCGTACAACGGATTCAGTACATTTCCTTTACCTCTGCCTAACAGTTTTATCCCTAGAGTCTCTGTGAGCCGTGTTAACCCAGATGGTAGTGTCTAAATACTGCCATGTCAAGGCACATCAGTGTGGAGCCGCTATGAGCCATGACCCCACAGAGATGTCCCAGAAGGCCGTGAGGCATGTCTCTTACAGTTCTACATCAACCTACGTCCGGAGGACCATGACAATGCAGATCAGCCGTCACGCAAAGGGTTAAAGCTGCGTGCTATACCGCCACAACACTGCAGAGTCAACACTGCTCAGAGTTATGTCATGTTTTAATGTGGAGCCCTTTCCTGCAGTCAGATGACCTAATGGCCTCATGGGTGGAATGTTATTCATATTTCCATAATTTCATAATTAATCAACATTATTATTATTTTTAGGCAGAAAGTCCAGTGTCTCCATGTCAAACGTATTGGTTATATTTCAGTCTTCTGTGATGTATATAAAGTGTAATATTGGGATGCAAACTCATAATGTAATAGATTTCAACTCTATATCTGACATGGTACAGGGGTCTTATTTTCTTTAAGCCCATAACCATGTGTGTGAGGTGTACACTTTTGTTTCAAAGTACATTTGTTTAAGAGAACAAAGAAACACTTTGTGTGACCCTGATTTAGCCCACTGCAGTAAAAGGTTAATTCATTACATCTTTAGAAGAGGAGAGCCAGTAACAAGGTTAGTTAGTTAAGAATTCCTGGAAGTATGGAAGTTCCAAATGGCACCCTATTCCCTATATAGTGCACTTCTTTTGACCAAGGCCCATAGAGAATAGGATGCCATTTGGGACTACCTGGAGGTCTCAGAGCCATCTAGAGTCAGTCAGCCAGGCAGAGACTGTGTGAGAGCAAGGAGGATTGTCTGTCATCTCTCATCATGTGAGGTAACCTGATTGTCTGTTCTGTTCTGCTCTGCTCTGTTCTGCTCTATTCTGTTCTGTTCTGTTCTGTTCTGCTATGTTCTGTTCTGTGTCAGCTAATATAAATCTCTACAGATCTGGAACAGTATTGGTATAGGGCAACCCCAAACAGTTTCAGCTGGACTTTCACCTAATCAAAGAAATAGCTCAGCAGGAAATGCTCTCCCTTGAGAAAGATACCCCCACCCCGAGCGGGTCAGACCAGACCTCTTCATTAAATAACCCCACAGACGAGCAACCCCAAGCGGAAAGTCAACTTCCCAGCACAGAGCACTACTCCCTCATTGAAATGAAGGATACATTCACCCAGCTGGAGGTAAGGCAGTTGGAGCTGGAACAGCAGGTGAACACACTCCAGTCAGCACAGACCCAGACAACAGTCCAGCACAACAACACCCCCTTAACTAGACCTGGAGAGCTGGAGGTGGAGAGAGACATGTCTGCACTCTGGACTGTGGTGAGACAACATCAACAGGAGAAAGAGCAGGAGCAGGAGGCCGCAGGTAGCTTAGTGGTTAAGAGCGTTGTGCCAGTAACCGAAAGGTCGCTGGTTCTAATCCCAGAGCCGACTAGGTTAAAAATCTGTCGATGTGCCCTTGAGCAAGGCACTTAACCCTAATTGCTCCTGTAAGTCGCTCTGGATAAGAGCATCTGCTAAATGACGTAAATGTAAGCACTAGAGGAGAGGATCAGAGCGCTGGAGGAGAGGATCAGAGCGCTGGAGGAGGAGAGGATCAGAACGCTGGAGGAGAGGATCAGAGCGCTGGAGGAGAGGAGGAGGAGAGGAGGAGAGCGCTGGAGGAGAGGAGGAGAGGATCAGAGCGCTGGAGGAGAGGATCAGAGCGCTGGAGGAGAAGGTGAGAACGATGACGGGTGACAGAGAACAACCCATTAGAGAGCTGGCCACCCCCGCAGAACAGCCCACCTCAGATCCTGGCCAAAGTCTCGACATCACAGCCGGACAAACAAATGAAGAACCCCAAGCCCAGGGGATCCCGACCCCTCTGAGCGCCGCCACCCTGATAGCCCTGAGGACATACACAAGCCACAGATTGGACTCAAATGGGAAATACATACAAGAAAATAAACTTCCCAAACACACAGTGTCTAAACTCTGGTGTCCAAACACCCAGCACGCCCTAGACCTTCTGTCTGAGGACCGACTAGGATCACCCAGCCACATAATAATACACACAGGCACAAACGACCTGAGAACACAGCAGGAAAGGGTGGCCAGAGCACTCAAGGGACTGATTGAAAAAGCTTATTCCACTTTCCCCAACGCACAAGTGGTTATCTCAACCCTTCTGAAATACTTCCACCCTGCTACCATACAGCAGGTAAACGCAAGTATTTTAAGTGACTGTGCCTCAAAACCAAATGTCTACCTGGCCCACCACTCCACCCTGGACGTGAACAGCCTTTACGACCAGATCCACCTATTCAAGGCAGCAGTGCCCACCTTCGCCCGGACCCTAAAGGATATCGCCCTCAACCGCAGACCCAACACCTCACACAGGAGCAACAGATCAACAGACACCGCGCCCAGAGCTGCGGGACCCCCTGAGGCCTGAGGTCATCTGCCTTTGGCCTAAAGAGCAGGAACCTGGACTTTCCTCAGTGAAAACAATGTACTGAGCAAACGTCAAATTGGCATTTTACCAAATTACCGTACGACAGACCATGTATTCACCCTGCACACCCTAATTGACAAACAAACAAACCAAAACAAAGGCAAAGTCTTCTTATGCTTTGTTGATTTCAAAAAAGTTTTTGACTCAATTTGGCGTGAGGGTCTGCTATACAATGGATGGAAAGTGGGGTTTGGGGAAAAACATACAACATTATGAAATCCATGTACACAAACAACAAGTGTGCGGTTAAAATTGGCAAAAAACACACACATATTTTTCCACAGGGTCATGGGATGAGACAGGGATGCAGTTTAAGCCCCACCCTCTTCAACATATATATCAACGAATTGGCGAGGGCACTAGAACAATCTGCAGCACCCAGCCTCACCCTTCTAGAATCTGAAGTCAAATGTCTACTGTTTGCTGATGATCTGGTGCTTCTGTCCCCAACCAAGGAGGGCCTACAGCAGCACCTAGATCTTCTGCACAGATTCTGTCAGACCTGGGCCCTAACAGCAAATCTCAGTAAGACAAAAATAATGGTGTTCCAAAAAAGGTCCAGTTGCCAGGACCACAAATACAAATTCCATCTAGACACCGTTGACCTAGAGCACACAAAAAACGATACATACCTCGGCCTGAACATTAGTGCCACAGGTAATTTCCACAAACCTGTGAACGATCTGAGAGACAAGGCAAGAAGGGCCTTCTATGCCATTGAAAGGAACATAAAGTTTGACATACCAATTAGGATCTGGCTAAAAATACTTGAATCAGTTATAGAACCCATTGCCCTTTATGGTTGTGAGGTCTGGGGTCCGCTCACCATCCAAGAATTCACAAAATGGGACAAACACCAAATTGAGACTCATCATGCAGAATTCTGCAAAAATATCCTCAGTGTACAACGAAAAACACCAAATAATGCATGCAGAGCAGAATTAGGCCAATACCCGCTAATTATCAAAATCCAGAAAAGAGCCGTTAAATTCTATAACCACTTAAAAGGAAGCGATTCCCAAACCTTCCATAACAAAGCCATCACCTACAGAGAGATGAACTTGGAGAAGAGTCCCCTAAGCAAGCTGGTCCTGAGGCTCTGTTCACAAACACAAACAGACCCCACAGAGCCCCAGGACAACAACACAATTAGACCCAACCAAATCATGAGAAAACAAAAAGAGAATAACTTGACACATTGGAAAGAATTAACAAAAAAACAGCGCAAACTTGAATGCTATTTGGCCCTAAACAGAGAGTATACAGTGGCAGAATACCTGACCACTGTGACTGACCCAAACTTAAGGAATGCTTTGACTATGTACAGACTCAGTGAGCATAGCCTTGCTATTGAGAAAGGCCGCCGTAGGCAGACCTGACTCTCAAGAAAAGATGAAATGCCCACAAAAATGAGGTGGAAACTGAGCTGCACTTCCTAACCTCCAGCCAAATGTATGACCAAATTAGAGACACATATTTCCCCCAGATTACACAGATCCACAAAGAATTTGAAAACAAACCACATTTTGATAAACTCCCTTATCTACTGGGTGAAATACCACAGTGTGCCATCACAGCAGCAAGATTTGTGACCTGTTGCCACAAGAAAAGGACAACCAGTGAAGAACAAACACCATTGTCAATGCAACCCATATTTATGTTTATTTATTTTCCCATTAGTACTTTAACTATTTGCACATCATTATAACACTGTATATAGACATAATATGACATTTGAAATGTCTTAATTCTTTTGGAACTTCTGAGAGAGATAGAGAGAAAGAGAGAGAGAGAGAGAGAGAGAGAGAGAGAGAGAGAGAGAGAGAGAGAGAGAGAGAGAGAGAGAGAGAGAGAGGGAGAGAAAGAGAGAGAGAGAGAGAGAGAGAAAGAGAGAGAGAGAGAGAGAGAGAGAGAGAGGGAGAGAAAGAGAGAGAGAGAGAGGGAGAGAAAGAGAGAGAGAGAGAGAGAGAGAGAGAGAGAGAGAGAGAGAGAGAGAGAGAGAGAGAGAGAGAGAGAGAGACATGCTATGGTTTGCCAGTTGGATAGTGTTTGATTGACATATTAGATTTGTTTGGCCTGCTGTTCTAAAGTTGGTTCTCTGTTTCATCATCCCAGAGCTCTGCTGTCTTGCACGGCTACCTTGTTGTAATTTCCTCCAATTTCATTCTGTCTTTCCATCTCTCTTTCATTCTGAGGAAAACACTTTAAAGGGATGTGGTTGCGGTGAACGCCTGTGTTTTCCCTGTTTGAAGAGACATGGTGGGCGACAGAATAATGAGAGCGGAGAAGGGTGATGGAGTGATGAGAGAGGAGAAGGGTGATGGAGTGATGGGAGAGGAGAAGGATGATGGAGTGATGGGAGAGGAGAAGGATGATGGAGAGATGGGAGAGGAGAAGGGTGATGGAGTGATGGGAGAGGAGAAGGATGATGGAGAGATGGGAGAGGAGAAGGGTGATGGAGTGATGAGAGAGGAGAAGGGTGATGGAGTGATGAGAGAGGAGAAGGGTGATGGAGTGATGGGAGAGGAGAAGGATGATGGAGTGATGGGAGAGGAGAAGGGTGATGGAGTGATGAGAGAGGAGAAGGGCGATGGAGTGATGAGAGAGGAGAAGGGTGATGGAGAGATGGGAGAGGAGAAGGGCGATGGAGTGATGAGAGAGGAGAAGGGTGATGGAGTATTGAGAGGAGAAGAGCGATGGAGTGATGAGAGAGGAGAAGGGTGATGGAGAGATGGGAGAGGAGAAGGGCGATGGAGTGATGAGAGAGGAGAAGGGTGATGGAGTGATGAGAGGAGAAGGGTGATGTAGTGATGAGAGAGGAGAAGGGTGATGGAGTGATGAGAGAGGGGAAGGGTGATAAGGTGATGAGAGAGGAGAAGGGTGATAAAGTGATGAGAGAGGAGAAGGATGATGGAGTGATGAGAGAGGAGAAGGGTGATGGAGTGATGAGAGAGGAGAAGGGTGATGGAGTGATGAGAGAGGAGAAGGATGATGGAGTGATGAGAGAGGAGAAGGGTGATGGAGTGATGAGAGAGGAGAAGGGTGATGGAGTGATGAGAGAGGAGAAGGGTGATGGAGTGACGAGAGAGGAGAAGGGTGATGGAGTGATGGGAGAGGAGAAGGGTGATAAAGTGATGAGAGAGGAGAAGGGTGATGGAGTGATGAGAGAGGAGAAGGGTGATGGAGTGATGAGAGAGGAGAAGGGTGATGGAGTGATGAGAGAGGAGAAGGGTGATGGAGTGATGAGAGAGGAGAAGGGTGATGGAGTGATGAGAGGAGAAGGGTGATGGAGTGATGAGAGAGGAGAAGGGTGATGGAGTGATGAGAGAGGAGAAGGGTGATGGAGTGATGAGAGGAGAAGGGTGATGGAGTGATGAGAGAGGAGAAGGGTGATAAAGTGATGAGAGGAGAAGAGGAAGAGAGGAGGTGTATAACAGATATCCGTTGCTTAGCGATAGGCTCCGAAAGTACCCACCCAACCGGAGGTCTGATAAGAGCTGTAGTCTACCAGCAGGTTCAACAGCAGGGCTCAGAGAATCCTCTCCTGTCACTCCCTAGGCCAGCGTTTCCCAAATCGATTGAGTTCAAAATGAGTGAGTTTGTCCAGCCCATTTTGTATCTCACTACACCCCCATATGCCATGTCTTGAAATAGGCAGACAGACGGATTAAAAGTATGTTTACGTTGTAATACTTCTGAAAGCCAATTTTCTAGCTCCACCCATAACTTTTGGGCTTTATAGCATTCCCAGAATCATGGATCATTGAGTCATTATCAGTTTTATATTTAAAGACATGACTCTGCCGTTGTGCTGTAGAATTTGTGAATGTTGTCTAATACATTCTATACATTAGTTTATACCGGATTAAGCGTACATTTTCATCAACTGTAATTTCGTCAGTTATGCTCCAACATTCCTTCCATCTTGTGCCAACATCAGTTCTTTTTAAGTCTCGGTTCCAATAGTTTATATATTTGTCTAAGAGGTTGTCAGTTGGATCGGCTCTCTGCAAGGTTTTGTATATCTTATCTATCATATGAACATCCTTTTCTGACTAAAATAAGATTTTCTCAAGGTTGCTCTGATGTCCAAAATATTTAAAATTGAACTTTCGTGATATGTAACTTTTAAGTTGCATGTATTTGATAATATGACTATTATTGGTCTGTCCAAAATTGCTTTTAATTTCTGTCATGGAAATAAATGTATTTCCTATTACCAAGTCATTTACGGTTTCTATGTGGACCAATTTATCGGTGAATTCTGAAAAGCTACCCAAGGATTGTTCCATGGGGTTGTGTTTTCAGGGAGTGATATTGGTTCTTGTAGAATACGTTTCATTTTCTTCCATATCGTTATAGTGTTGTTAACTATGAAGTTGTTCATGTTCTTAGCTTTATCCTTTGAAAATAGACATGTGAAAAGATTTTGTAAAATAAAAGCCTAGGGTAACGAGTTGATACAATTCCAAGTCTGGAAGATTAAAATCACCCTCAGTCTTAGGAAGATGTAAAACGATGCTTTTTTTCCTGTGACTTTCATGTCCGAGTATACTTTTTTAAAGAATGTCTTTAATTGGTGGGGTAATTGGTATTTCCGAAAATAAATACAAAAACTTTGGGAGCCATGCCATTCTGAAGACTTTTATTCTACCTGTAAGATTTATGGGAAGATTGTTCCATTTAAATAGATCTGCTTTCACATTGTTGAGTAATGGTATAAAGTTATCTTCATATACAGTGGGGAAAAAAAGTATTTAGTCAGCCACCAATTGTGCAAGTTCTCCCACTTAAAAAGATGAGAGAGGCCTGTAATTTTCATCATAGGTACACGTCAACTATGACAGACAAAATGAGATTTTTTTTTCTCCAGAAAATCACATTGTAGGATTTTTTATGAATTTATATGCAGATTATGGTGGAAAATAAGTATTTGGTCAATAACAAAAGTTTCTCAATACTTTGTTATATACCCTTTGTTGGCAATGACACAGGTCAAACGTTTTCTGTAAGTCTTCACAAGGTTTTCACACACAGTTGCTGGTATTTTGGCCCATTCCTCCATGAAGATCTCCTCTAGAGCAGTGATGTTTTGGGGCTGTCGCTGGGCAACACGGACTTTCAACTCCCTCCAAAGATTTTCTATGGGGTTGAAATCTGGAGACTGGCTAGGCCACTCTAGGACCTTGAAATGCTTCTTACGAAGCCACTCCTTCGTTGCCCGGTCGGTGTGTTTGGGATCATTGTCATGCTGAAAGACCCAGCCACGTTTCATCTTCAATGCCCTTGCTGATGGAAGGAGGTTTTCACTCAAAATCTCACGATACATGGCCCCATTCATTCTTTCCTTTACACGGATCAGTCGTCCTGGTCCCTTTGCAGAAAAACAGCCCCAAAGCATGATGTTTCCACCCCCATGCTTCACAGTAGGTATGGTGTTCTTTGGATGCAACTAAGCATTCTTTGTCCTCCAAACACGACAAGTTGAGTTTTTACCAAAAAGTTCTATTTTGGTTTCATCTGACCATATGACATTCTCCCAATCCTCTTCTGGATCATCCAAATGCACTCTAGCAAACTTCAGACGGGCCTGGACATGTACTGGCTTAAGCAGGGGGACACGTCTGGCACTGCAGGATTTGAGTCCCTGGCGGCGTAGTGTGTTACTGATGGTAGGCTTTGTTACTTTGGTCCCAGCTCTCTGCAGGTCATTCACTAGGTCCCCCCGTGTGGTTCTGGGATTTTTGCTCACCGTTCTTGTGATCATTTTGACCCCACGGGGTGAGATCTTGCGTGGAGCCCCAGATCGAGGGAGATTATCAGTGGTCTTGTATGTCTTCCATTTCCTAATAATTGCTCCCACAGTTGATTTCTTCAAACCAAGCTGCTTACCTATTGCAGATTCAGTCTTCCCAGCCTGGTGCAGGTCTACAATTTTGTTTCTGGTGTCCTTTTGACAGCTCTTTGGTCTTGGCCATAGTGGAGTTTGGAGTGTGACTGTTTGAGGTTGTGGACAGGTGTCTTTTATACTGATAACAAGTTCAAACAGGTGCCATTAATACAGGTAACAAGTGGAGGACAGAGGAGCCTTTTAAAGAAGAAGTTACAGGTCTGTGAGAGCCAGAAATCTTGCTTGTTTGTAGGTGACCAAATACTTATTTTCCACCATAATTTGCAAATAAATTCATTAAAAATCCTACAATCTGATTTTCTGGATTTTTTTTTCTCAATTTGTCTGTCATAGTTGACGTGTACCTATGATGAAAATTACAGGCCTCTCTCATCTTTTTAAGTGGGAGAACTTGCACAATTGGTGGCTGACTAAATACTTTTTTCCCCCACTGTATGTGTTGTTTGTTGTCACTTATTAAGCATCCTAAGGATTACATATTTTGTGTGGTCCACCTAATGGATTGCTGAGTTATTATTATTTTTCCTATTTCTATTATTACCTTTTTTTCACATACATTTTATATCCCGAGATCTTAGAGTATTGCGATAATATTTTTAACAAGAGGGGCATTGAGTTTTCAATATTGGTCAGGTATATCAGGAGAGGAGAGAGGACATCCCTGTCTTGTGCCCCATTCTAAAGCAATTTCATCAGACAATGTATTATATGTGTATATTTTTATTAAATGTATTATTTCAGCTGGAAAGTTGAAAGTGTCCAAAGTTTTGAATAGAGAAGGCCATTCAAGACTGTCAAATGCCTTTTCGGCATCAACAGCCATTATTGATACATCTATATCTTGTTGTATTTTTGCGTATTTTATTAAACTTAAACGTGTTCTTGTATTTGTAAGTGTCTATTTTTAATAAACCCTGTTTGATTGATATATATCAAGTCTGGTAAGACTTTTGCCATTCTATTGCTTTTATAAGCTTTGTTATTATTTTATTGTCACAATTTATTACTTATATGTCTATAAATCAGCAAGGGATTTTCCTAGTTTGAATATAACTGAAATAACTGTTTGATACATGGAACTAGGAAGCACTGAATTGAGTGACGTGTGTGTTGGCGTTTGTGTAAATAGCGGTGCTACTTTTTCCCAGAATGTTGAATAGAATTCTTGGTCTTTTTCTCTGCGCAAATGTTTTAACAGTATCTAATATACATTTTTGGGTGATCCCTGTTTTTAGTGATTATTTTTTTTGTCTGCTGATAGTTGCTTCAGAGTTGTTGAGTCTAAGAAGGCTATATGATCCGTCCAACTGTTGTTTAATTCTGATTTATATACATTTTCATAGAAGTGTTTAAAATGGTCATTAATCACGATGTTGTTCCTAATTACCACAGTTATATCTTTATCTTTTAAAAATATAACTGGTTTAGCGTGAATTCTTTTTGTGAGATATTTACCACATTTATTTTCCATTAAGTAGTATGCATTATTTGTGTTTAACCTGTAGTTTTTGGCTCTCTTCAAAAGTAAAATATTGTATTCCTATTTATGTTCAGAAATGTTATTTAATTTTTTTTTACCTTTTTCTAAGATAGTGATTTTTTTCTTTTCTTCGATTTAAAAAAATTTCTAAATCAGATTTAACTTTTGCAGAGTATGAGATTTTCATTGCCCTAATTATATTGTGAGTCAGATTTTCTCTGTCCTCTATGTCTACATTTGTAAAGGTAAAGATTTTTTTTTTTGTTTGTTTACGTATTTAATACATTTCGGGTCCAGAAAATGCGCTCAGTTCATTCTCCAAATTCTGTCACTAAGTGCATTTTCTATTGGTGTAATCAAGCATGATACCGGAAAATGATCCGATATCACTATATCATGAATTTTTGAATCCAGTGTAGTCAATTCTTGAATAGCTTTTCTTACTTTGAGGAAAAAATAAATAGTATTTTGTAGCTGGGAGTTGTAATCAAATCAAATCAAATCAAATTTTATTGGTCACATGCGCCGAATACAACAGGTGCAGACATTACAGTGAAATGCTTACTTACAGCCCTTAACCAACAGTGCATTTATTTTAAACAAAAAAGTAAGAATAAAACAACAACAAAAAAGTGTTGAGAAAAAAAGAGCAGAAGTAAAATAAAGTGACAGTAGGGAGGCTATATATACAGTAAAATAAAGTGACAGTAGGGAGGCTATATATACAGGGGGGTACCATTGCATAGTCAATGTGCGGGGGCACCGGCTAGTTGAGGTAGTTGAGGTAATATGTACATGTGGGTAGAGTTAAAGTGACTATGCATAAATACTTAACAGAGTAGCAGCAGCGTAAAAAGGATGGGGTGGGGGGGCAGTGCAAATAGTCCGGGTAGCCATGATTAGCTGTTCAGGAGTCTTATGGCTTGGGGGTAGAAGCTGTTGAGAAGACTTTTGGACCTAGACTTGGCACTCCGGTACCGCTTGCCGTGCGGTAGCAGAGAGAACAGTCTATGACTAGGGTGGCTGGAGTCTTTGACAATTTTGAGGGCCTTCCTCTGACACCGCCTGGTATAGAGGTCCTGGATGGCAGGGAGCTTTGCCCCAGTGATGTACTGGGCCGTACGCACTACCCTCTGTAGTGCCTTGCGGTCAGAGGCCAAGCAGTTGCCATACCAGGCGGTGATGCAACCAGTCAGGATGCTCTCGATGGTGCAGCTGTAGAATTTTTTGAGGATCTGAGGACCCATGCCAAATCTTTTTAGTCTCCTGAGGGGGAATAGGCTTTGTCGTGCCCTCTTCACGACTGTCTTGGTGTGTTTGGACCATGATAGTTCGTTGGTGATGTGGACACCAAGGAACTTGAAGCTCTCAACCTGTTCCACTACAGCCCCGTCGATGAGAATGGGGGCGTGCTCAGTCCTCTTTTTTTTCCTGTAGTCCACAATCATCTCCTTTGTCTTGGTCACGTTGAGGGAGAGGTTGTTGTCCTGGCACCACACGGCCAGATCTCTGACCTCCTCCCTATAGGCTGTCTCATCGTTGTCGGTGATCAGGCCTAGCACTGTTGTGTCGTCGGCAAACTTAATGATGGTGTTGGAGTCGTGCCTGGCCATGCAGTCATGGGTGAACAGAGAGTACAGGAGGGGACTGAGCACGCACCCCTGAGGGGCCCCCGTGTTGAGGATCAGTGTGGCAGATGTGTTGTTACCTACCCTTACCACCTGGGGGCGGCCCGTCAGGAAGTCCAGGATCCAGTTGCAGAGGGAGGTGTTTAGTCCCAGGATCCTTAGCTTAGTGATGAGCTTAGAGGGCACTATGGTGTTGAATGCTGAGCTGTAGTCAATGAATAGCATTCTCACGTAGGACACATCTCCAGGTGTCCTGTAAATTATTTGAGATTACATTTCTCAGCCTCTTTGGAGGCTCCTTAAATCTGTCAATCTTATCAAACTTATGATTTAGGTCACCTGCTAAAAGAATAATTCCTGTCTGGATTTGACCTAATATAGCTTGAATTCCATCTAAAACATCAGATTAGCCCCTGGTGGGATATACAATGAAATCAATGTGTATTGTTCAACTTTGTAAGGTACAATCCAACATTAGAAAACAGCCTTCTGGGTCCATGGCTGGGACATAAGGGGGAATGGTGTATTCTTATTTATCAGGATGCCTGCACCTCTGCTGTTACTACACTAGGTGGCAGCACAGGCCTCTCCAACCCAATTCCTCTTTGAATATTACATTTATATATATTTTTTTATGTAACTTGCAAGAAAACCCCCAAAGGGCTAAACTAACTGCCTCAGAGGGCTAAACTAACTGCCCCAAAGGGCTAAACTAACTCGCAAGAAAACCACATCCGCTGACAATCTCTTTAAATGTTCGAGAATCATATGGTTTTATTCACCGTCATGGAGCCCGTGCACATTCCATTTATAAATTGGATTTTGTTGGTCTTTACTTGTTCAGAATCAAAGTTAACCTTATCTGTTCCGTCTATCATTGAAGAACCAAGTAAAATATTTTAGCAGACATGACTAGTCTGTTGGCATTGACTAGAATACAGTAGAATACAATATATACTGTACATATGAAATGAGTAAAACAGTATGTGCAGTGTATTCGAAAAGTATTCAGACCCCTTGACTTTTTCCACATTTTGTTAAGTTACAGCCTTATTCTAAAATGGATTTAATAAATGTTTTTCCTCATCAATCTACACACAATACCCCATAATGACAAAGTGAAAACAGGTTTTTAGAAATTTTTGCAAATGTATAAAAAATGTATACACAAGTATTCAGACCCTTTTCTATGAGACTCGAAATTGAGATCAGGTGCATCCTGTTTCCATTGATCATCCTTGAGATGTTTCTACAACTTAATTGGAGTCCACCTGTGGTAAATTCAATTGATTGGACATGATTTGGAAAGGTACACACCTGTCTATGTAAGGTCCCACAGTTGACAGTGCATGTCAGAGCAGAAACCAAGCCATGAGGTCGAAGGGATTGTGTCGAGGCACAGATCCGAGCCAGGATTGTGTCGGGGCACAGATCTGGGGAAGGGTACCAAAACATTTCTGCAGCATTGAAGGTCCCCAAGAACACAGTGGCCTCCATCATTCTTCAATGGAAGAAGTTTGGAACCACCAAGACTCTTCCTAGAGCTGGCCGCCTGGCCAAACTGAGCAATCGGGGGAGAAGGGCCTTGGTCAGGAAGGTGACCAAGAACCCAACGGTCACTTTGACAGAGCTCCAGAGTTCCTCTGTGGAGATGGGAGAACCTTCCAGAAGGACAACCATCTCTGCAGCACTCCACCAATCAGGCCTTTATGGTAGAGTGGCCAGACGGAAGCCACTCCTCAGTAAAAGGCACATGACAGCCTGCTTGGAGTTTGCCAAAAGGCATCTAAAGTACTCTCAGACCATGAGAAACAAGATTCTCTGGTCTGATGAAACCAAGATTGAACTCTTTGGTCTGAATGCCAAGCGTCACGTCTGGAGAAAACCTGGCACCATCCCTACGGTGAAGCATGATGGTTGCAGCATCACGCTGTGGGGATGTTTTTCTGCGGCAGGGACTGGGAGACTAGTCAGGATCGAGGTAAAGATGAACGGAGCAAAGTACAGAGAGTTCCTTGATGAAAAGGTGCTCCAGAGCGCTCAGGACCTCAGACTGGGGCGAAGGTTCACCTTCCAACAGGACAACGACCCTAAGCACACAGCCAAGACAACACAATAGACAGTGACTTTATGACAACAGTATTATTATAACAATAGATAGTTACTATAGACTATATGACAACAGTATTATTATAACAATAGATAGTTACTATAGACTATATGACAACAGTATTATTATAACAATAGATAGTTACTATAGACTATATGACAACAGTATTATTATAACAATAGATAGTTACTATAGACTATATGACAACAGTATTATTATAACAATAGATAGTTACTATAGACTATATGACAACAGTATCATTATAACAATAGATAGTTACTATAGACTATATGACAACAGTATTATTATAACAATAGATAGTTACTATAGACTATATGACAACAGTATTATTATAACAATAGATAGTTACTATAGACTATATGACAACAGTATCATTATAACAATAGATAGTTACTATAGACTATATGACAACAGTATCATTATAACAATAGATAGTTACTATAGACTATATGACAACAGTATCATTATAACAATAGATAGTTACTATAGACTATATGACAACAGTATTATTATAACAATAGATAGTTACTATATGATAACAGCATTATTAAAGCAATAGATAGTTACTATAGACTATATGAGAACAGTTTTATTAAAGCAATAGATAGTGACTATATGACAACAGTATTATTATAACAATAGATAGTTTTGTATGATGTGTATGTATGTATATATATATATATCTACATATATTTGCCCCAAAAAAACATAGGGGGGATTGGAAGTGATGCAGACAATTACATTGATGGAAGTTACAATCTATTAAAGTATTAAAGCTGAAGCTAAAAATAAATAAATAAAAGGACTAAAATAAAATAAAAAATAATTGAACTTCTGAACAGCGATTAGGTTTTTTCTTTAACGAGTCCGATGCGTAGGATATACTGCTTTGCCGCGAACGGGCCCTAATCCTAATCCAAATCCCCGTCATTTGCGTGAAGAAAAGACTGAGAAAAAGGGGGCGGAGGCCTTCTGAGAATTCGTAGGCGAGTGAGTAAACTTCCACTACCATCCGTTCTATTGGCCAACGTGCAGTCATTGGAAAACAAAATGGATGATCTATTTTCAAGAATATCCTACCAACGGGAGATTTAAAAACTGTAATATCTAATGTTTCACCGAGTCGTGGCTGAACGACGACACGGATAATATTCAGCTGGCTGGGTTTTCCGTGCATCGGCAGGACAGAGAAGTTACGTCTGGTAAGATGAGAGGTGGGGGTGTGTGTCTATTTGTCAATAACAGCTGGTGTGAGATGTCTAATATTAAAGAAGTCTCGAGGTATTGCTTCTGATTTTGAGTACCTTCTGATAAGCTGTAGACCCACTATCTACCAAGAGAGTTCTCATCTATATTATTCGTAGCCGTCTATTTACCACCACAAACCGATGCTGGCACTAAGACCGCACTCAACAAGCTGTATAAGGCCATAAGCAAACAAGAAAATGCCTATCCAGAAGCGGTGCTCCTAGTGGCCGGGGACTTTAATGCAGGCAAACTTAAATCCGTTTTACCTAATTTCTACCAGCGGGAAAAAAAAACTATAGACCACCTTTACTCCACACACAGAGATGCATACAAAGCTCTCCATTTGGCAAATCTGACCATAATTCTATGCTCCTGATTCCTTGTTACAAGCAAAAACTAAAGCAGGAAGTACCAGTGACTCGCTCAATACTGAAGTGGTCAGATGACGAGGATGCTACGCTACAGGACTGTTTTGCTAGCACAGACTGGAATATGTCTCGGGATTCATCCAATGGCATTGAGGAGAATACCACCTCAGTCATCGGCTTCATCAATAAGTGCATCGACGACGTCATCCACACAGTGACCGTATATACCCCAACCAGAAGCCATGCATTACAGGCAACATCCGCACTGAGCTAAAGGGTAGAGATGCCGCTTTCAAGGAGCGGGACTCTAACCTGGACGCTTACAAGAAATCCCGCTACGCCCTCAGACGAACCATCAAACAGGCAAAGCGTCAACACAGGATTAAGATTGAATCCTACTACACAGGCTCTGATGCTCGTCGGATGTGGCAGGGCTTGAAAACTATTACGGATTGCAAAGGGAAACCCAGCCGCGAGCTGCCCAGTGACAGGAGCCTACCAGACGAGCTAAATACCTTTTATGCTCGCTTCGAGGCAAGCAACACTGAAGCACCTATGTGAGAATGCTTTTCATTGACTACAGCTCAGCGTTCAACACCATAGTGCCCACAAAGCTCATCACTAAGCTAAGGACACTGGGACTAAATACCTCCCTCTGCAACTTGATCCTGGACTTCCTGACGGGCCGCCCCCAGGTGGTAAGGGTAGGCAACAACACGTCTGCCACGCTGATCCTCAACACTGGGGCCCCTCAGGGGTGCGTGCTTAGTCCCCTCCTGTACTCCCTGTTCACCCACGACTGCGTGGCCAAACACGACTCCAACACCATCATTACGTTTGCTGACGACACAACAGTGGTAGGCCTGATCACCGATAATGATGAGACAGCCTATAGGGAAGAGGTCAGAGACCTGGCAGTGTGGTGCCAAGACAACAACTTCTCCCTAAATGTGAGCAAGACAAAGGAGCTGATTGTGGACTACAGGAAGAGAAGGGCTGAACACACCAAAACAGTCGCGAAGAGGGCACGACAACACCTTTTCCACCTCAGGAGACTGAAAAGATTGAGAGCATCCTGACAGGTTGCATCATTGCCTGGTATGGCAACTGCTCGGCATCTGAACATAAGGCACTACAGAGGGTAGTGTGTATGGCCCTGTACATCACTGGGGCCAAGCTTCCTGCCATCCAGGACCTCTATATCAGGCGGTGTCAGAGGAAAGGCCAAAAAATTGTCAAAGACTCCAGTCACCCAAGTCATAGACTGTTCTCTTGTGTAACACACAAGACAACATGCTTTGACTTAGTTGCCGCTTTTTAGACTTTAGTTTCATCAGTAGTCCCGTGTAGCTCAGTTGGTAGAGCATGGCGTTTGCAATGCCAGGGTTGTGGGTTCGTTTCCCACGGGGGACCAGTATGGGGAAGAAAAAAAATGTATGCACTCACTAACTGTAAGGCGCTCTGGATAACTGTAAGATGTGTGTAATGCTACAACACGGCAAGCGGTACCGGAGCGGTACCGGAGCGGTACCGGAGCGGTACCGGAGCGCCAAGTCCAAAGGACCAAAAGGCTCCTTAACAGCTTCTACCCCCAAGCCATAAGACTGCTGAACAATTAATCAAATGGCCACCTGGACTATTTACACTGACCCCCCCCCCCCTCCATTTGTTTTTACACTGCTGCTACCCGCTGTCTATTATCTATGTATAGTCACTTTACCCCTACCTACATGTACAAATTACCTTGACTAACCTGTACCCCCGCACATTGACTCAGTACCGGTACCCCCTGTATATAGCCTCTCTACTGTTATTTCACATTGACTCTGTACCGGTACCCCCTGTATATAGCCTCCCTACTGTTATTACACATTGATTCTGTACTGGTATCCCCTGTATATAGCCTCGTTATTGTTATTTTATTGTGTTCTTTTTTTTGCTTACTTTCGTTTATTTAGTAAATATTTTCTTAACTCTTTCTTGAACTGCATTGTTGGTTAAGGGCTTGTAAGTAATCATTTCACGGTAAGGTAAGGTCTAAACCTGTTGTATTCTGCGTATGTGAAAAATTGTCACGACTTTACCCTCCTGCGCCTGACTCCTTCAAATCACCACATCACAGAATCACACACCCGCCATGGAGTCAGCAGGAGAGGAGCACGTGCCTGGAGTCGTGGCACGAGTCCGGGAGCATTCGACGATGCTAGCCAGCTTGGGAGAAGCGATGGATCGGGTTCTCCAGGTAATCCAAGGCCTGGAGAGGAGAGGACACGATCTGTCGGGACCAGCTGTGCGACCGGATCCAGCCACCCACACCCCAGCACCCAGTGGGATCCCTATCTCCCAACCACGGGATTTCGACGGGGCAGCTGCTCTCTGCCAGGGATTCCTCCTACAACTGGAGCTATATTATTCAAACATCAGCCCAGCTCCATCGGAGCTGGAGAAGGTGTCCGCCCTCGTCTCCTGTTTCTCGGGGAAAGCCCTGGAGTGGGCCAACGTGGTTTGGAGTGAAGGAGGAGCCGCGTTGGACAACTACGGGGAGTTCGCTGGCCTCTTCCGGGCAGTCTTCGTCCATCCGCCCGAGGGTAGAGAGGCGGGCGAACGGCTGGTCCACCTGAGACAGGGGACGAGGACCGTGCAGGACTTCGCCCTGGAGTTTCCGACTCTAGCGGCTGGGTCCGGGTGGAACGAGCGGGCCCTCATTGACCACTTCTGGTGCCATCTGCGAGAGGACGTCCGAAGGCTGGTCCGCTCCAGGAGTCTGAGGTGCGGGAGGTCCCTCCGTCCCCTCTGGACATCGAAGGGGCCCGGGTGTACTCCGTCTATTCCATCCTGGATTCGAGGCGTCGGGTGGGGGGCCTTCAGTACCTCGTGGATTGGCAGGGGTACGGTCCTGAGGAGCGGTGCTGGGTCCTGGTGAGGGATATCCTCGGTCCCTCCTTGTTGCGGGATTTCCACCGTCGCCATCCGGCTCGCCCTGCTCTGCGTCCTCCTGGTCGTCCCCGAGGCCGGTGTCGGCGCGCTACTTGGAGCTGCGCGTCAAGGGGGAGGGGTACTGTCATGACTCCCTCCAAAGCTGCCTCCTCTCCTTGTTCGGGCGGGCTTCGGTGTTCGTCGTCACCGGCCTTCTAGCCACTGCCGCTCCTCATCTCATCATTCCATTTGTTTTTTCTTGTTTATTACACACACCTGGTTCATATCCCCTCATCAGTACCTGTATAAGTGTTCCCTCTGCCCCCTTGTCTTTGTGTGTGATTGTATATTGTGAGATTAGTGAAGCTCGGTGGAGCTCCTTGTATTTTGTATCGCTGGGTTATTTTTCCTGTGTGCCTTCTTGGTTTCAGTGCTCCTGGACTGTCTTGACTCTTTATTGCGTAACTTATTGCCTGACTCCTTCAAATCACCACATCACACAAATAAAGTTTGATTTGATTTGATTTGATTTGACTATAGACTATATGAGAACAGTGTTATTACTACTTACTGAATGGGCTTTAAAGTTATAAAAAAAATATTGAATAAATGAATTCATGATTCTTTCCCTTTTCAATCTGGGGTGAGTTGAGTTCCTAAGGCGTCTATAACAAAAGCTTCTAGTATGAATTAAATCCTAGAGGACTCCCCTGATGCACCAGCAGTTCCTTCAAATCAGAGAATAGACTGAAGGGAGAGAGGGGAAGGAGAGGGGAGGGGGAGGGGAGGGGTAGAGAGGAGAGAGGAGAGAGGGGAAGGAGAGGGGAGGGGTAGAGAGGAGAGGAGAGAGGAGAGAGGGAGGAGATGAGAAGGGAGGAGAGAGGAGAGAGGGGAAGGAGAGGGGAGGGGTAGAGAGGAGAGGAGAGAGGAGAGAGGGGAAGGAGAGGGGAGGGGTAGAGAGGAGAGGAGAGGAGAGAGGAGAGAGGGAGGAGATGAGAGGGGAGGGGTAGAGAGGAGAGGAGAGAGGAGAGAGGGGAAGGAGAGGGGAGGGGTAGAGAGGAGAGAGGGAGGAGATGAGAGGGGAGGAGAGGGGAGTGGTAGAGAGGAGAGGAGAGAGGAGAGAGGGGAAGGAGAGGGGAGGGGTAGAGAGGAGAGGAGAGAGGAGAAAGGGAGGAGATGGGAGGGGTAGAGAGGAGAGGAGAGAGGAGAGAGGGAGGAGATGAGAGGGGAGGGGTAGAGAGGAGAGGAGAGAGGAGAGAGGGAGGAGATGAGAGGGGAGGGGTAGAGAGGAGAGGAGAGAGGAGAGAGGGAGGAGATGAGAGGGGAAGGGTAGAGAGGAGAGGAGAGAGGAGAGAGGGAGGAGATGAGAGGGGAGGGGTAGAGAGGAGAGGAGAGAGGAGAGAGGGAGGAGATGAGAGGGGAGGGGTAGAGAGGAGAGGAGAGAGGAGAGAGGGAGGAGATGAGAGGGGAGGAGAGAAGAGGTGGGAGGAGAGAGGAGGGGGGAGGAGAGAGGAGTGGGGAGGAGTGAGGAGAGAGGAGAGAGGGAGGAGATGAGAGGGGAGGAGAGAAGAGGTGGGAGGAGAGAAGAGGTGGGAGGAGAGAGGAGGGGGGAGGAGAGAGGAGGGGAGGAGAGAAGAGGTGGGAGGAGAGAGGAGGGGGGAGGAGAGAGGAGGGGAGGAGAGAAGAGGTGGGAGGAGAGAAGAGGTGGGAGGAGAGAGGAGGGGGGAGGAGAGAGTAGGGGGGAGAACGGGAGAGGAGGAGGAGAGGAGAAGGAGAGCAGAGAGGAGAGCAGAGAGGAGAGGAGGGGAGAGAGTTGAGTCGATTCGAGGAGTAGAGAGCAGGGGAGAGGAGAGGAGAGAGGGGAAGGAGAGGGGAGGGGTAGAGAGGAGAGAGGGAGGAGATGAGAGGGGAGGAGAGGGGAGTGGTAGAGAGGAGAGGAGAGAGGAGAGAGGGGAAGGAGAGGGGAGGGGTAGAGAGGAGAGGAGAGAGGAGAAAGGGAGGAGATGGGAGGGGTAGAGAGGAGAGGAGAGAGGAGAGAGGGAGGAGATGAGAGGGGAGGGGTAGAGAGGAGAGGAGAGAGGAGAGAGGGAGGAGATGAGAGGGGAGGGGTAGAGAGGAGAGGAGAGAGGAGAGAGGGAGGAGATGAGAGGGGAAGGGTAGAGAGGAGAGGAGAGAGGAGAGAGGGAGGAGATGAGAGGGGAGGGGTAGAGAGGAGAGGAGAGAGGAGAGAGGGAGGAGATGAGAGGGGAGGGGTAGAGAGGAGAGGAGAGAGGAGAGAGGGAGGAGATGAGAGGGGAGGAGAGAAGAGGTGGGAGGAGAGAGGAGGGGGGAGGAGAGAGGAGTGGGGAGGAGTGAGGAGAGAGGAGAGAGGGAGGAGATGAGAGGGGAGGAGAGAAGAGGTGGGAGGAGAGAAGAGGTGGGAGGAGAGAGGAGGGGGGAGGAGAGAGGAGGGGAGGAGAGAAGAGGTGGGAGGAGAGAGGAGGGGGGAGGAGAGAGGAGGGGAGGAGAGAAGAGGTGGGAGGAGAGAAGAGGTGGGAGGAGAGAGGAGGGGGGAGGAGAGAGTAGGGGGGAGAACGGGAGAGGAGGAGGAGAGGAGAAGGAGAGCAGAGAGGAGAGCAGAGAGGAGAGGAGGGGAGAGAGTTGAGTCGATTCGAGGAGTAGAGAGCAGGGGAGAGGAGAGGAGAGGAGAGGAGAGGATATCCCACTGGACACAAACGTCAGTTCAACTTCTCTTCTAGTTTTGATTCACATTTGGTTGACTTTTCAACTAATGTGAATTCAACGTGAAATCAACAAAACATTTCACCATGTCATTGGATTTAGGTTAAAATTTGGGTGAAAAAAAGACAAAATGCCCTTACGTTGATTACTTTTTAGCAAATTCAATCTATTTTCCATGTTTATTCAATGTCATCGCGTAGATTTTTTTGGGGGGAGGGTTGAAATGACAAGGAAACAACGTTGATTCAACCAGTTTTGCCCAGCAGTTTGTTCTACTCTTCCATCCAAGAGGAAAGAAAAAAGCTCCCTGCTCCCATGGCAGCTAAAAACACAGTTAAACGTGAACCTCCTACCTGAAAAACACAACCTTTCACACATCCATCAATATGACAACTTGATGGCTGGCAGCGCACCGCGCCGCCTAACTGGGTCACGGCTGGGGATAATAACTCTGGCTGTATATTGGACTTAACAAACAAACAGACCAAAGAGGGGAAAACATGGACGGTTTCTGTCTTTCAAATCCCCCCTATTCATAAAAGTTGATAGCTAGAATTTAGGGGGGAAACTTTGTGAGTGATGCCCTGTCTTCTGCCGAACATTTTGTCAAACCGTGAACTGATTTATGAAGGCAATTAGCTGCAGAGAGAGTGGAAAAGGTACCGTTTTTTCTCAAGCATACAACAACTTAATTTACATAAAAAACATATGATGACGACAGCATCAGAGAAATATGAACTTTTTGTGAAAAACAATAACTAAATGTTTCCTTAATTCACAAAGTTTCAAGTTGTGAACAATTTTCTGGTGAAAGGCCTAGCGAGTCGTGACAGAAAGGGAAATCCAGAACAGTTCCTATGTGCAGTACATCCATCCATACAGTATACCCATTAACACTATTTTGAGGATATAATACTTTACTGTAGTGTGACTTACACTCTGTAGTGTAGTGTGACAGACACTCTGTACTGTAGTGTGACTGACACTGTAGTGTAGTGTGACTGACACTCTGTACTGTAGTGTGACTGACAGTCTTTAGTGTAGTGTGACTGACAGTCTGTACTGTAGTGTGACAGACACTCTGTACTGTAGTGTAGTGTGACTGACAGTCTGTACTGTAGTGTGACTGACACTCTGTACTGTAGTGTGACTGACACTCTGTAGTTTAGTGTGACTGACACTCTGTACTCTAGTGTGACTGACAGTCTGTAGTGTAGTGTGACTGACACTCTGTACTGTAGTGTAGTGTGACTGGCAGTCTGTACTGTAGTGTGACTGACACTCTGTACTGTAGTGTGACAGACACTCTGTACTGTAGTGTGACTGACACTGTACTGTAGTGTGACTGACATTCTGTACTGTAGTGTGACTGACACTCTGTACTGTAGTGTGACTGACAGTCTGTACTGTAGTGTGACTGACACTGTACTGTAGTGTGACTGACACTCTGTACTGTAGTTTGACTGACACTCTGTACTGTAGTGTGACTGACACTCTGTATTGTAGTGTGACTGACACTCTGTACTGTAGTGTGACTGACACTGTACGGTAGTGACTGACACTCTGTTTTTTTGTCTTATTTTTTGTTTGTTTCAAAATAAAATATATCTTCAAAGTGGTAGGCATATTGTGTAAATCAAATGATACAAACCTCCCAAAATCTATTTTAATTCCAAGTTATAAGGCAACAAAATAGGAAAAATGCCAAGGGGGGTGAGTAATTTCCTCTCCTCTCCTCTCCTCTCCTCTCCTCTCCTCTCCTCTCCTCTCCTCTCCTCTCCTCTCCTCTCCTCTCCTCTCCTCTCCTCTCCTGACCATCTCACAATCAGGTCTGTTTGGCAATGCTGGTTCTGAGCATCTCACAGTAAGGTCTATTTGGTAATGTTAGTTCTGACCATCTCACAGTCAGGTCTGTTTAGTAATGTTGGTTCTGACCATCTCACAGTAAGGTCTGTTTGGTAATGTTGGTTCTGACCATCTCACAGTCAGGTCTGTTTGGTAATGCTGGTTCTGACCATCTCACAGTAAGGTCTGTTTGGTAATGCTGGTTCTGACCATCTCACAGTCAGGTCTGTTTGGTAATGCTGGTTCTGACCATCTCACAGTCAGGTCTGTTTGGTAATGCTGGTTCTGACCATCTCACAGTCAGGTCTGTTTGGTAATGCTGGTTCTGACCATCTCACAGTCAGGTCTGTTTGGTCATGCTGGTTCTGACCATCTCACAGTCAGGTCTGTTTGGTAATGCTGGTTCTGACCATCTCACAGTCAAGTCTGTTTGGTAATGCTGGTTCTGGCGTCTCCTCTCATGCACAGCGGTTCAGACACGTCACGCTGTTGACGGTGATTGATTTGGGCTTCAGCTCCACACACACACACACACACACACACAAACAAACACACACATACACACACACACACACACACACACACACACACATGCGGGCACACACATGCGGGCGGCTGCATGCATGACCCACGCACACACATGCACACACAGACACACACACACACGCACACATACACGCAGATCTGAGTATCTTCCTCTGCTTCCAGAGCTGCATCATTACAGGCCCTTTGAAGATGAGCATCATGCTGTGAGGAGAGGAGATGAGAGGAGAGGAGAGGAGAGGAGAGGAGAGGAGAGGAGAGGAGAGGAGAGGAGAGGAGAGGAGAGGAGAGGAGAGGAGAGGAGAGGAGAGGAGAGGAGAGGAGAGGAGAGGAGAGGAGAGGAGAGGAGGCAGCCTTTTCCTCAACATCCACAAATCGTGAGGCTTTCCTAAATATACCGCAGAGAGAAACTATCCATGACCACAACAAACCCCCCTCCCCTACCGTCTGGGAATCTGGGTCTTCATCCCAAATGGCACCCTATTCCCTATTCCCTATGGACCCTGATCGAAAGTAGTGCACTAAAAAGGGAATAGGGTGTCATTTGGGAAGCAGACTGGGGCTAAAGAGGAAGGTCTGTCCTAAGAGAATAAACACAGTCTGGGGCTAAGTAGGAAGGCCTGTCCTAGCAGAGTAAACACAGTCTGGGGCTAAGTAGGAAGGCCTGTCCTAGCAGAGTAAACACAGTCTGGGGCTAAGTAGGAAGGCCTGTCCTAGCAGAGTAAACACAGTCTGGGGCTAAGTAGGAAGGCCTGTCCTAGCAGAGTAAACACAGTCTGGGGCTAAGTAGGAAGGCCTGTCCTAGCAGAGTAAACACAGTCTGGGGCTAAGTAGGAAGGCCTGTCCTAGCAGAGTAAACACAGTCTGGGGCTAAGTAGGAAGGCCTGTCCTAGCAGAGTAAACACGGTGAGTTATGACCTGACCTGAGTGGATGTGAAGGGCGATACTGTCCTAGCAGAGTAAACACAGTGAGTGATGACCTGACCTGAGTGGATGTGAAGGGCGATACTGTCCTAGCAGAGTAAACACAGTGAGTGATGACCTGACCTGAGTGGATGTGAAGGGCGATACTGTCCTAGCAGAGTAAACACAGTGAGTGATGACCTGACCTGAGTGGATGTGAAGGGCGATACTGTCCTAGCAGAGTAAACACAGTGAGTGATGACCTGACCTGAGTGGATGTGAAGGGCGATACTGTCCTAGCAGAGTAAACACAGTGAGTGATGACCTGACCTGAGTGGATGTGAAGGGCGATACTGTCCTAGCAGAGTAAACACAGTGAGTGATGACCTGACCTGAGTGGTGATACTGTATGTATAAAACATGGGGAGGATGAGGGAGGAAGTTAGGATGAGAAAGAGATGTATGAGAGAGAGAAGATGAGGGAGGGATGAGGAAGAGAGGGAAGAGGAAGAGAGTGATGAGGAAGAGAGGGATGAAGAAGAGAGGGATGAGGAAGAGAGGGATGAAGAAGAGAGGGATGAGGAAGAGAGGGATGAGGAAGAGAGGGATGAGGAAGAGAGGGATGAGGGATGAAGAAGAGAGGGATGAGGGAGGAGAGATGAGGAAGAGAGGGATGAGGAAGAGAGGGATGAGGGATGAAGAAGAGAGGGATGAGGGAGGAGAGATGAGGAATGTGATGAAAGGGGAACAGCCTCCCCCTGGGAACACAACACTCGCTGTCTGGATCAAATGTATGGCCTCATAATTGTCTCTAGTTGCTGCAGTCGATTGACTAAAGCGCCCCCCCTAGTGGCCTCATGGGTGGAATGTTTTTCATATTTTTCATAATTAACAAACATTTTATTTGTTACGCCTAAAATACTGTTTCTCTATGTCAAACGGTTTGGTTATATTTCAGTCTTCTGTGATGTATATAACGTTTCTCTATATCTGACATGGTACAGGTGTCTTCTTTTTTTAAAGCCCATAACCATGTGTGTTTTGTTTCGAATTAGATTTGTTTAAGACTACCAAGAAACACTCTGTGTGGCCCTGATTCAACCCACTGCAGTAAAATGTTAAAGCTAGAATCCTTCATTGAAACAAAGCAACTACCCGCCCCTGTTTTGGTAGTAAGCTGAGGGATGTGGCTGGAGAAATGGAAGCACTCTCAAATTCATTAACAGAACTATGGATGCAAGGACTGACTATCCATGATTTCAACATTATAGTTTTAACCATGTTTTACAATTACATAGTTTACAAACATAGGAGTAAAACAAGCTTCTATGTTGGGTTCTGATGGGGTACGACAGTTGAACTAAGCTCATGATGCATTTATTTATAAGTTATACAGTATTCTTCAAGAATCAACGGGTATATCATTAAAATGGATGTAGTAACTAAGGATTCTAGCTTTAACCTGGTTGTAGGCTACCTCTGTACAAGTAGTCTGTGGGGCTAAATCAAGCATTACACAACAGAGAATCTAATACAAAAGTAACAATTAGATCAGATTCAATGTGTGTTCCCTCTTTGTCCCTGTGCTTTCTTCTTCTTGGACCAGCCTGTCTTAGCCTGACTTCACCTAAATGTTATTTTGGAATGATTAGAGAAACATCTCTATGGCCAAAGCAGTCACTAAGGAGAACAATGAAGGTCCCTCACGAGAATATAAACAGCTACATAGCTTTCCCCCACTAACTGATGAAACCATGCAACACCAAGTTGCATAGAAAAATGGCTATAGCCAAAGTAGTTGACAAGGAGGGTCCCACATGAGAACGCATAGCTAGGACTTTTCCCTCTACTACAGATGTAGGATCTTAATTTGAGCCAGTTTGCTACAGCAGAAAAATAATATTGCAGCAACAGGAAATGTGAATTATTATGTGGATTATAATTAATGGGTATTCTTTTGTAGGGGTTGATACATTTTTTGTAACGGCAAATCAAGTCTGACGTTTTCAAGTGGATATCACACACTTTAGAAGCCTTTTTAAACCTTCAATACACTACAAGTTGGCATTTCCTGTCAAAACAGGGTGATCAAATTAAGATCCTACATCTGTAATTTATGAACATCATGCAACAGCATCCAAGGACAGAGGTTGTGTGTGTGTGTTAAACACAGTGTTGAAGAATCCCGTGTTAAACTCCTCTGCACTCAGCAGCACCAGGAAAAGAGATATGACAGATACATAGACAAACACATTACTATTTCAACCGACGTCCACGTTTCCGTGCTGCAATGCAACCCTTCTCAGTCATTCGCTCTCTTAATTCTTAATGGTTTCTTCAAATGCTGGTGTCGTTCCCCTCTCTCTTCCTTCACAGGATGGATGCCACATTCCAATATGTAAATGTATGGTTCATTCACAGAGGAGGGTTTTCCACACAGTGGAGTCCCAAACGGCGCACTATTAGCTATTTAGTGCACTACTTTTGACCAGGGCCCATAGGGCCTATAAGGGAATAGGGTGCCATTTGGGACTCGGCCTCAGTCTGCATGGATAGAGACAGGAAGGAGAGTGGGGGAGCGTGCCCTGTAAACCGTGCCAACCCTTGAACCACATAGTACTTCTTCAGATTACTTTGATCATGTAGCGCTGAATCATTTACCAGCAAGACGGGAGCATGCGAAACGCGGATGGCCACTGAGCGATGGGTACGCCAAAAAACACGGAAACCTAGATGGCCCCCAAGAGACGCTATTAAACATTAAAAGAGGGTAGAGAGTGGGTGAGCTGGAGGGTAGAGAGGGGGTGAGCTGGAGGGTAGAGAGGGGGTGAGCTGGAGTAGGTTTTTATTAGACAAATGTTATTTGTCAAACGCGCCAAATACAACAGGTGTAGATCTTACAGTGAAATGCTTACTTACAAGCCCTTAACCAACAATGCAGTTTTAAGAAAAATAAGTGTAAAAAAAAAAAAGCAGAAAAATAGAAAAAATTACATATAATTAAAGAGCAGCAGTAAAATAAAATAACAGTAGGGAGGCTATATACAGGGGGTACCGGTACAGAATCAATGTGAAATAACAGTAGGGAGGCTATATACAGGGGGGTACCGGTACAGAGTCAATGTGTAATAACAGTAGGGAGGCTATATACAGGGGGTACCGGTACAGAGTCAATGTGAAATAACAGTAGGGAGGCTATATACAGGGGGTACCGGTACAGAGTCAATGTGAAATAACAGTAGAGAGGCTATATACAGGGGGTACCGGTACAGAGTCAATGTGAAATAACAGTAGAGAGGCTATATACAGGGGGTACCGGTACAGAATCAATGTGTAATAACAGTAGGGAGGCTATATACAGGGGGTACCGGGACAGAGTCAATGTGCGGGGGTACAGGTTAGTCCAGGTAATTGAGGTAATATGTACATGTGGGTAGGGGTAAAGAGACTATGCATAGATAATAAACAGAGAGTAGCAGCAGCGTCAGTGCAGATAGTCCGGGTAGCCATGATTAGCTGTTCTGCAGTCTTATGGCTTGGGGGTAGAAGTTGTTAAGAAGACATTTGGACCTAGACTTGGTGCAATTTTTAGGGCCTTCCTAACGATGACTAACAAGGACACTGGAAGGTATACCGGCGGTACATTTAGCTTTCATCGATGGTTTCCACATGGAAGGCTTTGACAGGCATTGTAAGTTGAGAGTGTCCTCGTGGGTGACTAAATGATCAACTGGGGAAAAGTTTACAGAGGAGAGAACAGACATAAATGAAGACATAAATGCATGTTTCCTTTCAATGATGAGTTACCTGCAGCTCTCGCTCTCATCTGGACAACATACAGCAGAACCGACATGTTTCAACCTTTCAGACCAAACAGCCTTTAAAACCAGACATATAGCTTCCCTCCTTAATTGTTGTCAAGTTGGACCTCAGCAATCAAAATAAAGACAGAGACATAATCACACAGCAATTTACAGCCAGATGCTATTTCAGTCAGTACGCTACCGGTTAGATTTTCACCGGCCAGCCGGATGACACGGCACACAACTCTGTCTCTGACATAGCACACGACTTGTCTATAAGGAGGGTCCAGGAAACAGAGGTTGCTAGGAGACGGTTGAGTTACTTAAGGAGCAGGAGCCAAGCTTCTAACACTGACCACACACACACACACACACACACTAAACACATTTTTTTACATTTTAGTCATTTAGCAGACACTCTTATCCAGAGTGACTTACAGGAGCAATTAGGGTTTAGTGCCTTGCTCAAGGGCACATCGGCAGATTTTTCACCTAGTCGGCTCGGGGATTAGAACCAGCGACCTTTCGGTTACTGGCACAACGCTCTTCACCACTATGCTACCTGCCGCACAACATGTGCTTAACAACAGCGTGTGCTTAACAACAGCGTGTGCTTAACAACAGCGTGTGCTTAACAACAGCGTGTGCTTAACAACAGCGTGTGCTTAACAACAGCGTGTGCTTAACAACAGCGTGTGCTTAACAACAGCGTGTGCTTAACAACAGCGTGTGCTTAACAACAGCGTGTCAACAACTCACTTAGAACACTACCCACAACTATTTGGCAACTTTGTATTTTTCAGTCCTCTTTCAGCTGGTAAGCTGTCTATTTATTTGCTCTTTTTGAGTTTGAGAGGTACTTTTAGGCCTACTGCTGACTGAACAGACGTAGCGTTTTGAATGACATGAGCAATCCTGTATCAGGAATCAACATGGGTTCTCACAAGTAGAACAAGTCTTTTGTTCATATGACATGTTCTCTAAGGGGCCACATCGTGCTCATATTATCAGGCAACAGAACATAGCCTACAGGTATGTATTTCTGTAAGAACACTGTTGCTGCGGCTACGTCGATGCTCACACAGGTAGTTGTCATGGCTACACGTCGCAGTTAATGATAAACCCCATAGCAGCAGAAAGGTCAAGGTAATTTTCTGCAGAGAGGGATGTTTTGAAGTAATTTCCTTTCTGACAAAAGGCTTTATATACAGTACCAGTCAAAAGTTTGGACACACCTACTCATTCAAGAGTTTTTTATTAACACAGGACTGATGGTTGCTGATAATGGGCCTCTGTACGCCTATGTAGATGTTCCTTTTATAAATCAGCCGTTTCCAGCTACAGTAGCCATTTACAACATTAACGATGTCTACACTGTATTTCTGATCAATTTGATGTTATTATAATGGACAAAAAAAATAGCATTTCTTTCAAAAACAAGGACATTTCTAAGTGACCCCAAACTTTTGAACGGTAGCGTATATACTGTATCAGTCAAAAGTTTGGACACACATTCTCATTCAAGGGTTTTTCTTTATTTCTACTATTTTCTACATTGTAGAATAATAGTGAAGACATCACAACTATGAAATAACACATATGGAATCATGTAGTAACCAAAAAAGTGTTAAACAAATCAAAAATATTTTATATTTGAGATTCTTCAAATAGCCCCATGGAGGAATAGACCTGCATGGAGGAATGGGCCAAAATACCAGCAACAGTGTGTGAAAACCTTGTGAAGACTTACAGAAAACGTTTGACCTGTGTCATTGCCAACAAAGGGTATATAACAAAGTATTGAGAAACTTTTGTTATTGACCAAATACTTATTTTCCACCATAATTTGCAAATAAATTCATTAAAAATCCTACAATGTGATTTTCTGGATTTTTTTTCTTCTCATTTTGTCTGTCATAGTTGACGTGTACCTATGATGAAAATTGCAGGCCTCTCTCATCTTTTTAAGTGGGAGAACTTGCACAATTGGTGGCTGACTAAATACTTCCCCCCCCCCACTGTATAGGGAATATGGTGCCATTTGGGACACAGCGAATGTGTGGCGAGAACACTCTGCATGGCTGAGAGAGGGAGGTGGTGAGATGGTGGCTGGCACTTTAATTGGGGACTCAGAGTAATGGTTGGAACGGAACAAATGGAATGGTGTCAAACACATCAAACACGTTTACCATTCCGTTGACACCATTCCAGCCATTATTATGAACCTCCTGTGGGTGAGGCCCATTGGCAGGTCAGTACCACAACTGACTCTATCTTGTCATTGCAAAACAGTGAAACCCTTTGTCTTTGAGTCCAGACCAGTCCAGACCAGACCAGACCAGACATCAACATAGTTTTGCTGTGATCCTGCATGCACTAAGAATTATGAATCACGTGAAAGTGCTTGAAAGCAAGAATTCAGCTTAAAAAATATCCTGGAGACATTCTATTGTAAGCACTGTTTACCAAACCAGACCAGCCAGTCCAGACCACACCAGACCAGCACTGTTTACCAAACCAGACCAGCCAGTCCAGTCCAGACCACACCACACCAGACCAGCACTGTTTATCAAACCAGTCCAGTCCAGTCCAGACCACACCACACCAGACCAGCACTGTTTATCAAACCAGACCAGCCAGTCCAGTCCAGTCCAGACCACACCAGACCAGCACTGTTTATCAAACCAGACCAGCCAGTCCAGTCCAGTCCAGACCACACCAGACCAGACCAGCACTGTTTACCAAACCAGACCAGCCAGTCCAGACCACACCAGACCAGACCAGCACTGTTTACCAAACCCATTACATATTTGAATCATGTCAATTGAGTGATGAATTAAAGCATTAAAAGTTGTTCATTCGATTGACAATGTATTCAAAAGGCGAAAACAGGAGAAAAAACATGACGAGAATTGGGTTCTGATTAGTTATTAATGAAATGCAAATTGCAGAATGACAATCCAATGAAGTATCACATGAAAATAAAGGTTGTGTAACTCCACCCACCCTTATGAGTGTCTGACCTAGATCGGGTCTTCGAGGAATGAGTGACGGGATCAGCAAGCCAGCCAGTCACAGACAGAGAGGCAGGCCGGCCGGCAGACAGACAGACAGACACGCAGACAGACAGACAGACAGACAGACAGGCAGGCAGACAGGCAGACAGGCAGACAGACAGACAGACAGACAGACAGGCAGGCAGGCAGGCAGGCAGACAGGCAGGCAGGCAGGCAGGCAGGCAGGCAGGCAGGCAGACAGACAGACAGACAGACAGACAGACAGACAGACAGACAGACAGACAGGCAGGCAGGCAGGCAGGCAGGCAGGCAGGCAGACAGACAGACAGACAGACAGACAGACAGACAGACAGACAGACAGACAGACAGGCAGGCAGGCAGGCAGGCAGGCAGGCAGGCAGGCAGGCAGGCAGACAGACAGACAGACAGACAGACAGACAGACAGACAGACAGACAGACAGACAGACAGACAGACAGACAGACAGACAGACAGACAGGCAGGCAGGCAGGCAGGCAGGCAGGCAGACAGACAGACCTGGAAGCAGCTGTAGAAAGACTATGAATGAGGAGAAATTTAAAACAAATTGATGTGACAGCAGTGAAATCTGAGGTTGAAATGCAACTAGTCAGGGTCTGCATCCCAAATGGCACCATATTCCATTTATAGTGCACTACTTTTGATCAGGACGCATAGGGCTCTGGTCAAAAGTAGTGCACTATATAAGGAATAGGGTGCCATTTGGGATGCAGACAGAGTGCCGTGAGGAGAGGGGAGATGGATTTAGAGCAGGAATGTCCAGAAGACAACTAGAAAGCTGATGAAATGTGTTTCCCCTGATGTTAGAGGTTATCTGGGAGATAAAACAACCTAACAACAAATAATATTTTACTATATTATTATTATTATTATTATTATTATTATTATTATTATTATTTATACTCACTATATGAGGCCTATAAAGCACTAGCCCTGAAATTTGGGTCGGAATTACAAAAAGAGCCAGATGAGTCGAAGCCGGAATTGAGGTAAGTAACTGCCAATCTGATGCTCAAAAGTTATTGTCGGTTGTAAGAAATGATAGGGGATACATTTAGTGAAAATAAAGTAAATATAAAAGCCAAAAGAATCACAAAATAGCAAAGTTGGGTCAGATCTCGCCAAACGGCATCCATACAGTCTCCATTACTAGTCTCCAGGGACGATAAAGTCCCAGACCACTGTTCCTCTACACACAACCAAGCATACAAGGCCCTCCCTTGTCCTCCATTTGGAAAATTAGATCATGACTCCGTAATCCTTCCTCCTGTTCACAAGCATAAACTCAAACAGGAAGTACCCGTGACTCGAGCCGTTGAGAAATGATCTTGCTCTCCGAGGCCGATGTGAGTAAGGTCTTTAATCCGGTCAACATAATTCCTGTTGCTTCATTCCACAATGACTACCGCCCTGTAGCACTCACATCTGTAATCATGAAATGCTTTGGTTGGTTATGGTACACATCAATGCCATCATCTCAGACACCACTCCAATTTGCATACCGGCCCAACAGATCCATAGACGACACCAACTCAATTAAACTCCACACTGCCCTCGATAAGATGCTATTCCTTGACTACAGCTCAGTGTTCACCAAGTTTAGGACCCTGGGTCTGAACACCTCCCTCTGCAACTGAATCCTGAACTTCCTGACGGGCCGACCCCAGGTGGTGAGGGTAGGCAAGATCACCTCCGCCACGCTGACCCTTAACACAGGGGCCCCTCAGGGGTGTGTGCTTAGTCCCCTCCTGTACTCCCTGTTCACCCACGACTGTGTGGCCACGCATGACTCCAACACCATCATCAAGTTGGCTGACGACACGATGGTGGTAGGCCTGGTCACCAACAACGATGAGACAGCCTACAGGGAGGAGGTCAGTGAGCTGGCAGTGTGGTGCCGAGACAACAACCTCTCCCTCAACGTCGGTAAGACCAAGGAGCTGATTGTGGACTACAGAAAATGTGGGGGTGAGCACGCCCTCATCCACATCGACGGGGTTACAGTGGAGTGGGTCGAGAGCTTCAAGGTCCTCGGTGTTCAAATCCCTAAGGACTTAAAATGGTCCACACACTTTCGCACTATGAAACAAAGATAAATGACATAAAGAATGATAGTAAAAAGCTTAGGAGCACCTTAAATGACATTTTGGGGAAAAAAGACTAACTCAGCTCCATCATTCATTGAATTAGAACAACAAAAAACAGATATTGCCAACTGCTTTAATGATTTTTTCATTGGCAAGATTAGCAAACTTAGGCATGACATGCCAGCAACAAACATTAACACTTCACATCCAAGTATATCTGACCAAATTATGAAAGACAAGCATTGTAATTTTGATTTCCATAAAGTGAGTGTGGAAGAGGTGACTAAATTATTGTTGTTTATCAACAATGACAAGCCACCGGGGTCTGACAACTTGGATGGAAAATTGCTGAGGATAATAACGGACGATATTGCCACTCCTATTTGCCATATTTTCAATTTAAGCCTACTAGAATGTGTGCGCCCCCAGGCCTGGAGGGAAGCAAAAGTAATTCCGCTAACTAAGAATAGTAAAACCCCCTTTACAGGTTCAAATAGCCGACCAATCAGCCTGTTACGAACCCTTAGTAAAAAAAATGGTGTTTGACCAGATACAATGCTATTTTACAGTAAACAAATTGACAACAAACTTTCAGCATGCTTATATGGAAGGACATTCAACAAGCACAACACTGATTATTGGCTGAGAGAAATTGATGACAAAAATATTGTGGGGCCTGTTTTGTTAGACTTCATTGCAGCTTTTGTTATTATAGATCATAGTCTGTGTTATGGCTTTAAACCCCCTGCTACATTGTGGATAAGGAGTTACCTGTCTAACAGAACACAGAGGGTGTTCTTTAATGGAAGCCTCTCCAACATAATCCAGGTAGAATCAGGAATTCCCCAGGGCAGCTGTCTGGGCCCATTACTTTTTTCAATCTTTACTAATGACATGCCACTGGCTTTGAGTAAAGCCAGAGTGTCTATGTATGCAGATGACTCAACTCTATACATGTCAGCTACTACAGCGACTGAAATGACTGCAGCACTTAACAAAGAGTTGCAGTTAGTTTCAGAGTGGGTGGCAAGGAATAAGGTAGTCATACATTTTTCAAAAAAGAAAAGCATTTTATTTGGGACAAATCATTCACTAAACCCTAAACCTCAACTAAATCTTGTAATAAATAATGTGGAAATTGATCAAGTTGAGGTGACTAAACCTTGCTTGGAGTAACCCTGGATTGTAAACTGTCATGGTCAAAACATATTGATACAACAGTAGCTAAGATGGGGAGAAGTCTGTCCATAATAAAGCGCTGCTCTGCCTTCTTAACAGCACTATCAACAAGGCAGGTCCTACAGGCCCTAGTTTTGCAAGTAGTCCAGGTAGCCATTTGATTAGCTGTTCAGGAGTCTTATTGCTCGGGGGTAGAAGCTGTTAAGAAGCCTTTTGGATCTAGACTTGGCGCTCCGGTACCACTTGCCGTGTGGTAGCAGAGAGAACAGTCTATGAATAGGGTGGCTGGAGTCTTTGACAAAACTTTAGGGCCTTCCTCTGCCACCGCCTGGTATAGAGGTCCTGGATGGCAGGAAGCTTGGCCCCAGTGATGTACTGGGCCGTACGCATTACCCTCTGTAGTGCCTTGCGGTCAGAGGCCGAGCAGTTGCCATACCAGGCAGTGATGCAACCCCCAGTTTTGTGGGGAGGCAATTAGTAATGTTGTGGTACCAGTTAAGCTTCGTGAGTTGGTGCTGAACACTTCCCACAATGATGTTGCTGGACATCTGAGGTGAAAACCTATAATCGCATACTGAGACATTTCTTTTGGCCTAGGTTAGTGGGATGTTTCTGCGTTCATCGAAACCTGTCACACCTGTCAATTAATCAATTAACCTAATCAAGCTATTAAGCCGGTACCACTGTTTCCTATTCCTGTACTCAGCCAACCTTTTGAGTATCTGATTATGGACTGTGTTGGTCTTCTGCCTCGCTCTAAGAATGGTAGTAGTTACCTGTTTACTGTGATGTGTCAGACCACTAGGTTTCCTGCTGCCTATCCTCTCTGGTATTTCACGACTGTGCTAAAAGCTTTGACTCAGTTTCTCACTGTTTGGAATCCCTAAGGTCATTCAGAGTGACCAAGGTTCTAATTTCACCTCTAATCTGTTTGGTCAGGTTCTCCAACAGCCCCATATTAAACATAATTTGGCTAGAGCCTATCACGCGCAGCGTCAAGGAGCGCTGGAACGTTTCCATCAAACACTTAAGTCTTTGTTGAAAGCTTATTGTACAGAGATGGATAAGGATTGGTATTGCCTTGGTTAGTGTTAGCCGCTAGGGAGGTTTCACAGGAGAGCATGGGTTTCAGTCCAAATGACCTAGTGTTCGGACATAGTGTTTGTGGACTTCTAGCGGTGCTCCAGGATGACTGGAAGTCTCCTGAGCCACCTCAGTCTCTGTTATCTTATGTATGTGATTCCGGCAATGCCTGTAGGCTGCTGGTGAGATTGCTAAAGAGAAGATATCATCTTCACAAGGGAGAATGAAAGGAATATTTGATCGGCGAGTTGAGCCTCGTCACTTTAGTCCAGGTGACCAGGTTCTTGCTCTGCTGCCAATTGTTGGTTCTCCTTTTCACGCCAAGTTTTAAGGTCCATATACAGTGCGGTTGTGCGCCAGTGCACTGAGCAAAACTATCTAGTTGGCACTCCGGAACGGAGGAAAGTGCACCAACTGTGCCATGTAACTCTGCTAATACCCTACGACGCATGTTCCTCTGGGGCCGAAGAGTGTGAGTCCACAGAGGATGGTAGACCTGTTATTTTGGCCGGTACTGTTACATCGCTGGGTTCTTCATTTTGTCATTCTAGGTCCGTGCATGGTGAGGAGGATGTCCCTGGTCCCGACGATTGTGTACTGTAGAGGTAGATTGAGAAATTCAGAGACGCTGGATGTTTTGGATAGCCTTCTCGCTCATCTACCTGTTGATAGGCGAGACGATTTGGTCGGTCTGATTCAGAGTTTTCCAGTTTTGTTTTCTGATACACCTAATAGTACAAACTTAATAGAACACGATATTGACGTTGGGGATGCTGACACCATCCGTCAGCGGTTCTATAGAGTTTCTTCAGAGAAACAGTGTTGTCTGGATGCTGAGATAAGGTACATGCTGGAGAGTGATGTTGCAGAACCTTCTTTCTCTAGCTGGGCTTCTCCCTGTATCTTGGTCAGTAAACCGGATGGGACAAACAGATTTATACGGACTACCGTGAGGTATACAGTGTCACTAATCCAGATCCAATTCCTCTTCCTCGGATGGAGGACTGCGTTGATCAGGTCGGAGCATATAAGTTTGTGAGCAGGTTTGACCTGTTAAAGGGCTATTGGCAGGTGCCACTGATGATTAGGGCACGTGAAATCTCTGCCTTTATTACACCCTCTGGTCTGTACTCTTATTCGGTTTCGGCCTGCGTAATGTCTCTTTTCAGCGCCTTATGAATAGGGTTGTCTCCGGTCTGCTCTGGACGATGTAGTGGTTTAAGCAGATACTTGGGATGCGCATCTGTCCCGTATTCAAGCCTTGTTCGACCGCCTAGCGGCGGGTCGCCTCACTATCAATCTGGCTCTTTATGAGAGGTATTGACATGTTGAATGCACCGAGCTGTCTGTTTGAACTACTGGCGCACAGCTCGGACACCCATGCATACCCCACAAGACATGCCACCAGAGGTTTCTTCACAGTCCCCAAGTCCAGAACAGATTATGGGAGGCGCATAGTACTACATAGAGCCATGACTACATGGAACTCTGTTCCACATCAGGTAACTGATGCAAGTACATTTACATGTTTACATTTTAGTCATTTAGCAGACGCTCTTATCCAGAGCGACTTACAGGAGCAATTAGGGTTAAGTGCCTTGCTCAAGGGCACATTAACGTCATTTAGCAGACGCTCTTAGCCAGAGCGACTCACAAATTGGTGCGTTCACCCTATAGCCAGTGGGATAACCACTTTACAATTTGGGGGGGGGGAGAGAGAGGCCAGTTAACAGTACAGTAAGGAGAGGGGAGGGAGAGGCAGGTTAACAGGACACTAAGGAGAGGGGAGAGAGAGGTCCGGTTAACAGGACACTACGGAGAGGGGAGAGAGAGGCCGGTTAACAGGACACTACGGAGAGGGGAGAGAGAGGCCGTTTAACAGGACACTAAAGAGAGGGGAGAGAGAGGCAGGTTAACAGGACACTACACTAAGGTGAGGAGAGAGAGACCCAGGTTAACAGGACACAAAGGAGAGGGGAGAGAGAGGCAGGTTAACAGGACACTAAGGAGAGGGGAGAGAGAGGCAGGTTAACAGGACACTGAGAGGGGAGAGAGAGGCAGGTTAACAGGACACTGAGAGGGGAGAGAGAGGCAGGTTAACAGGACACTAAGGAGAGGGGAGAGAGAGGCAGGTTAACAGGACACTAAGGAGAGGGGAGAGAGAGGCAGGTTAACAGGACACTGAGATGGGAGAGAGAGGCCGGTTAACAGGACACTAAGGAGAGGGGAGAGAGAGGCAGGTTAACAGGACACTAATGAGAGGGGAGAGAGACGCAGGTTAACAGGACACAAAGGAGAGGGGAGAGAGAGGCAGGATAACAGGACAATAAGGAGAGGGGGAGAGAGAGGCAGGATAACAGGACAGGGGGGGGGGGGGTTAGAAGGATTACTTTATCCTATCCCAGGTATTCCTTAAATTAAAGAGGTGGGGTTTCAAATGTCTCCGGAAGGTGGTGAGTGACTCCGCTGTCCTGGCGTCGTGAGGGAGCTTGTTCCACCATTGGGGTGCCAGAGCAGCGAACAGTTTTGACTGGGCTGAGCGGGAGCTATGCTTCCGCAGAGGAAGGGGAGCCAGCAGGCCAGAGGTGGATGAACGCAATGCCCTCGTTTGGGTGTAGGGACTGATCAGAGCCTGAATGTACAGAGGTGCCGTTCCCCTCACTGCTCCATAGGCAAGCACCATGGTCTTGTAGCGGATGCGAGCTTCAACTGGAAGCCAGTGGAGTGTGCGGAGGAGGGGGGTGACGTGAGAGAACTTGGGAAGGTTGAACACCAGACGGGCTGCGGCATTCTGGATGAGTTGTAGGGGTTTAATAGCACAGGCAGGGAGGCCAGCCAACAGCGAGTTGCAGTAGTCCAGACGAGAGATGACAAGTGCCTGGATTAGGACCTGTGCTGTGCCGCTTCCTGTGTAAGGCAGGGTCGTACTCTCCGAATGTTGTAGAGCATGAACCTGCAGGAGCGGGTCACCGCCTTGATGTTGGCGGAGAACGACAGGGTGTTGTCCAGGGTCACGCCTAGGCTCTTCGCACTCTGGGAGGAGGACACAGCGGAGTTGTCAACCGCGATGGCGAGATCATGGAACGGGCAGTCCTTCCCCGGGAGGAAGAGCAGCTCCGTCTTGCCAGGGTTCAGCTTGAGGTGGTGATCCGTCATCCATACTGATATGTCTGCCAGACATGCAGAGATGCGATTCGCCACCTGGTTATCAGAAGGGGGAAAGGAGAAGATTAGTTGTGTATCGTCAGCGTAGCAATGATAGGAAAGGCCATGTGAGGATATGACAGAGCCAAGTGACTTGGTGTATAGGGAGAAAAGGAGAGGGCCTAGAACTGAGCCCTGGGGGACACCAGTGGTGAGAGCACGTGGTGCGGAGACAGCTTCTCGCCACGCCACGCCACTTGGTAGGAGCGACCGGTCAGGTAGGACGCAATCCAGGAGTGAGCCGCGCCGGAGATGCCCAGCTCGGAGAGGGTGGAGAGGAGGATCTGATGGTTCACAGTATCAAAGGCAGCAGACAGGTCTAGAAGGACAAGAGCAGAGGAGAGAGAGTTAGCTTTAGCAGTGCGGAGAGTCTACGTGACACAGAGAAGAGCAGTCTCAGTTGAATGACCAGTCCTGAAACCTGATTGGTTTGGATCAAGAAGGTCATTCTGAGAGAGATAGCAAGAGAGTTGGCTAAAGACGGCACGCTCAATAGTTTTGGAAAGAAAAGAAAGAAGGGATACTGGTCTGTAGTTGTTGACATCAGTGGGGTCGAGTGTTGGTTTTTTGAGAAGGGGAGCAACACTCGCTCTCTTGAAGACGGAAGGGACATGGCCAGCGGTCAAGGATGAGTTGATCAGCGAGGTGAGGTAGGGGAGAAGGTCACCGGAGAGGAGATGGTCTGGAGAAGGGAGGAGGGGATGGGGTCAAGCGGGCAGGTTGTTGGGCGGCCTGCAGTCACAAGTCGCAGGATTTTATCTGGAGAGAGAGGGGAGAAAGAAGTCAAAGCATAGGGTAGGGCAGTGTGAGCAGGACCAGCAGTGTCATTAGACTTAACAAACGAGGATCGGATGTCGTCAACCTTCTTTTCAAAGTGGTTGACGAAGTCATCCACAGAGAGAGAGGAGGGGGGGGGGGGGGATTCAGGAGGGAGGAAAATGTGGCAAAGAGCTTCCTAGGGTTAGAGGCAGATGCTTGGAATTTAGAGTGGTAGAAGGTGGCCTTAGCAGCAGAAACAGATGAAGAAAATGTAGAGAGGAGGGAGTGAAAAGATGCCAGGTCGGCAGGGAGTTTAGTTTTCTTCCATTTCCGCTCCGCTGCCCGGAGCTCTGTTCTGTGAGCTCGCAATGAGTCATCAAGCCACGGAGCTGGAGGGGAGGACCGAGCCGGCCGTAGGGGACACAGAGAGTCAAAGGATGCAGAAAGGGAGGAGAGGAGGGTTGAGGAGGCAGAATCAGGAGATTGGAGGGAGAAGGATTGAGCAGAGGGAAGAGATGATAGGATGGAAGAGGAGAGAGTAGGGAGAGAGAGAGCGAAGGTTGCGGCGGCGCATTACCATCTGTGTAGGGGCAGAGTGAGTAGTGTGGGAGGAGAGCGAGAGAGAAAAGGAAACAAAGTAGTGGTCGGAGACATGGAGGGGAGTTGCAGTGAGATTAGTAGAGGAGCAGCATCTGGTGAAGATGAGGTCAAGCGTATTGCCTGCCTTGTGAGTAGGGGGGGACGGTGAGAGGGTGAGGTCAAAAGAGGAGAGGAGTGGAAAGAAGGAGGCAGAGAGAAATGAGTCAAATGTGGACATAGGGAGGTTGAAATCCCCCAAAACTGTGAGGGGTGAGCCATCCTCAGGGAAGGAACTTATCAAGGCGTCAAGCTCATTGATGAACTCTCCAATCCAAGGGAACCTGGAGGGCGATAGATGACAAGGATATTAAGCTTAAATGGGCTAGTGACTGTGACAGCATGGAATTCAAATGAGGAGATAGACAGATTGGTTAGGGGAAAAATTGAGAATGTCCACTTGGGAGAGATGAGGATTCCTGTACCACCACCCCTCTGACCAGATGCTCTCGGGGTGTGCGAGAACACATGGTCAGACGAGGAGAGAGCAGTAGGAGTAGCAGTGTTTTCAGTGGTGATCCATGTTTCCGTCAGCGCCAGGAAGTCGAGGGACTGGAGGTTGGCGTAGGCTGGGATGAAGTCAGTTTTGTTGGCAGCAGAACGGCAGTTCCAGAGGCTGCCTGTGACCTGGAACTCCACGTGGGTGGTGCGTGCAGGGACCACCAGGTTAGAGAGGCAGCAGCCACGCGGTGTGGTGCATTTGTGTAGCCTGTGCAGAGAGGAGAGAACAGGGATAGGCAGAGGCATAGTTGACAGGCTGTAGCAGTAGCAAATGGCTACAAAAATGCAGAGGAGATCGGAATGAAATGAATTAAACATCAGGAAAAGGAGAGAGTAGGGCCTCCCTCGCCAAAACTTACACCTCAGAAACTATAATTGTTTCACTGAACCATCCAGATAAAAACTCTCCCAACTGCCACTTTTAGAAATTAGAATTGTTGTGAACTACAGCAGTTCAATGTTTCAAGGAATAGACTCAACTTGCTTTGTTCAGCTAGCTAAGTATGACACCATGGCTGACTAGCATGCTAGCATCCAATAACACACAGTTTAGCACCAATGGCACCATTGCTGACTAGCATGCTAGCATCCAATAACACACAGTTTAGCACCAATGGCACCATGGCTGACTAGCATGCTAGCATCCAATAACACACAGTTTAGCACCAATACTTGGTTACAACAAACCAACAGTGGTGAGCTAACACACTAAACAGATAATTTGTGTGTTAACGAATTACGTTGGCTAGCTAGCACAAATATATGGCTACTGTGTTGACTTTGTTTTGAAAACGGCTAGCTAGCTACGTGCTACGTGCTACCTACAATAGCCACCCACAACAGCCCACGATGCCTAGCTATGACGCTTTAGCCAACAAGCATGCTAGCATCCAATAACACACAGTTTAGCACCAATACTTGGTAACAACAAACGACCGATAGTGTTTTAACACGCTAAACAGATAATTCGTGTCTGTGTCTAGTTCCTATCATAACGCAGCAATAATTAAACGTTGGCTAGCTAGTACAGATATATTGTATTTAGCTGCTGCGCTACAGTTAGCTAGTCATGATTGGCTACTGTGTTGACTTTGTATGAGACACGGCTAGCTAGCTGGCTAGCTTCGTGCTACTCCCCGGCATAGCCGAATATAATGCTAACCTACAATAACTATCCACAACAGCCCGCGATGCCTACTTACAATAACCAACTACGTTCTAAATACATAGTTTAAGCCTTACTCGACAAAGCCCAAGCTATGTACAAAGCCAAACTTACCCGACGCCGGCTGATATTTGTCTTCTGCAATCAGTATTTATTTATAAGTAGTAAAATTAGATTTAAAAAACAGATACAAATACACCTCATGGAACAGCAGGGACTGTGAAGCAACACAAACATAGACACATGCATACAAACACAATAACATATGCACTATACACACATGTACACATGGATTGTTGTACTGTAGATATGTGGTAGTGATGGAGTAGGGGTCTGAGGGCACACAGTGTGTTGTGAAATCTGTGAATGTATTGTACTGTTTTCAAAATTGTATGAACTACCTTTATTTTGCTGGACCCCAGGAAGAGTAGCTGCTGCTTTGGCAGGAACTAATGGGGATCCATAATAAATACAAATACAAATCGTTGTGAAGAAGGCAACAGCCCTCAGGAGGTTGAAAAGGTTTGGCATGGGCCCTCAAATGTTCAGCTGCACCATTGAGAACATCTTGACTGGCTGCATCACCGCCTTGGTATGGCAACTGCACCGCCCTCGATCTCATGGCGCTACAGAGGGTGGTGGGGACAGCCCAGTACATCACTGGGGCTGAGCTCCCTGCCATCCAGGACCTCTATACCAGGCAGGTGTGAAAAGTCTGACACCAACAGGCTCCTGAACAGCTTCTATCCCCAAGCCATAAGACCGCTAAATACTGTAGCTAACAGATTGGCTACACGGACTATCTGAGTTGACCCTTGTATTTTATTTTTGCACTCTCTCTGCACACTTACAGGATTCTACACACTCATTCCATTTGATCACACACATAAGATGCACACATATTTATACTGACTACACACACACACAATCACCATATAAGATGCTGCTGCTCTGTTTATCATATATCCTGATGCCTAGTCAAAGATCTGTATCTTGTAGACATATTTTTCTTGGATATTAACCCAAACATATGTTGCAAAACCACATCCGCCCTACAAATATGTTGGTTTAAATCCTGACCGCATTGCAGAAAGGAATTGTTTACTTTGAAGTTTCTTTGAAGTGGTTTGAATAGTGATTGAATCGCAGCCCATGGGTGTAGTTAGTACTGATTGGGTAATGATTGAATCCCAGCCAATGGGTTTAGTTAGTACTGATTGGGTAATGATTGAATCCCAGCCAATGGGTTTAGTTAGTACTGATTGGGTAATGATTGAATCCCAGCCAATGGGTTTAGTTAGTACTGATTGGGTAATGATTGAATCCCAGCCAATGGGTTTAGTTAGTACTGATGGAATCCGGCCAATGGGTTTAGTTAGTACTGATTGGATCCGGCCAATGGGTTTAGTTAGTACTGATTGGATCCGCCCAATGGTTTAGTTAGTACTGATTGGGTAATGATTGAATCGCAGCCCATGGGTTTAATTAGTAAGGGTTGAATCCCAGCCAATGGGTTTAGTTAGTAATGATTGAATCCCAGCCCATGAGTTTAGTTAGTAATGATTGAATCCCAGCCCATGAGTTTAGTTAGTAATGATTGAATCCCAGCCAATGGGTTTAGTTAGTACTGATTGGGTGATGATTGAATCCCAGCCAATGGGTTTAGTTATTACTGATTGGGTAATGATTGAATCCCAGCCAATGGGTTTAGTTAGTACTGATTGGGTAATGATTGAATCCCAGCCAATGGGTTTAGTTAGTACTGATTGGGTAATGATTGAATCCCAGCCAATGGGTGTAGTTAGTACTGATTGGGTAATGATTCAATCCCAGCCAATGGGTTTAGTTAGTACTGATTGGGTAATGATTGAATCCCAGCCAATGGGTTTAGTTAGTACTGATTGGGTAATGATTGAATCCCAGCCAATGGGTGTAGTTAGTACTGATTGGGTAATCATTGAATCCCAGCCAATGGGTGTAGTTAGTACTGATTGGGTAATGATTGGCCAATGGGTTTAGTTAGTACTGATTGGGTAATGATTGGCCAATGGGTTTAGTTAGTACTGATTGGGTAATCATTGAATCCCAGCCAATGGGTGTAGTTAGTACTGATTGGGTAATGATTGGCCAATGGGTTTAGTTAGTACTGATTGGGTAATGATTGGCCAATGGGTTTAGTTAGTACTGATTGGGTAATGATTGAATCCCAGCCAATGGGTGTAGTTAGTACTGATTGGGTAATCATTGAATCCCAGCCAATGGGTGTAGTTAGTACTGATTGGGTAATGATTGGCCAATGGGTTTAGTTAGTACTGATTGGGTAATTATTGAATCCCAGCCAATGGGTGTAGTTAGTACTGATTGGGTAATGATTGAATCCCAGCCAATGGGTTTAGTTAGCAAGCTACAGAGAGAACAGCTACTCTAACACAAAGACATGTCAAGATTATAATCACACATATTTGACCAAGGACTCATCCCAAATGGCAGGGTGTCATTGGGATCATTACCTTCACATCACCTCAATTAGGACTCTCACACACACACAGATGCACGCACTATCTCTCTCTCTCTCTCTCTCTCTCTCTCTCTCTCTCTCTCTCTCTCTCTCTCTCTCTCTCTCTCTCTCTCTCTCTCTCTCTCTCTCTCTCTCTCTCTCTCTCTCTCTCTCTCTCTCTCTCTCTCTCTCTCTCTCTCTCTCTCTCTCTCTCTCTCTCTCTCTCTCTCTCTGTTTCTCTCCTTTGATGGCTTGAGATAGCTTGAAGAACAAGTTTCTCACTTACCGCACTGCAGATCGCCTTGTGCTTCGAATGCAGAAAGCAAGAAAGAAAACACATAGGAAAAACATTGCTCTCCAAGAGAGCCTAGCTTAGAGGATCAAAAGACATATAGACACATCTGATTTAGGTCCTTAAAAGACATTTATAGACACATCGGTAACACTATATTTTAAGGGTCCACAGTAAACCATTTACAAACCATTTATCAGGCATTTACAAACCGTTTGCTCACCATTTATTAATCATGACTCCCACATGTGTAAATGTTAGTAAGCTAGTTCTCCCCACTGTATATATAGTTCCTTAAATATCCTGTGTTGTGTGCCTGTTCTATTACCAGGTACTGCAGAAATGTCTACCAATGGCATGCCCATCTTTTTGTGAGAAATTACACTGGCCATTCAGACATTTATAAAGTATAAATAGCCCTCAATTTAGATTAGGGACTGCAAAAATACTTTACTAATGATTAGTAAATGGTTTATTAATGTGGGAGTAATAATTAATAAATGGTGAACACACAATTTATACTGAACAAAAATATAAACACAACATGCAACAATTTCAAAGATTTACTGAGCTACAGTTCATATAAGGAAATGTTGGTCACAGATACCTTAAAAAAGGCAGGGGCGTGGATCAGAAAACCAATCAGTATCTGGTGAGACCACCATTTGCCTCTAGTTGATCAGGCTGTTGATTGTGGCCTGTGGAATGTTGTCCCACTCCTCTTCAATGGCTGTGCAAAAGTTGTTGGATATTGGCAGGAACTGGAACACGCTGTCATACACGTCAATCCAGAGCATCCCAAACATGCTCAATGGGTGACATGTCTGGTGAGTATGCAGGCAATGGAAGAACTGGGACATTTTCAGCTTCTTTGAATTATGTACAGATCCATGCAACATGGGGCCAACATCCTTGCAACATGGGGCCATGCATTATCATGCTGAAACATGAGGGGATGGCGACAGATGAATGGCCTCAGAATCTCGTCACAGTATTTCTGCGCATTCAAATTGCCAAAATACAATTGTGTTCGTAGTCAGTAGCTCATGCCTGCCCATACCATAACCCCACCGCCACCATGGGGCACTCTGTTCACAACGTTGACATCAGCAAACCGCTCGCCCACATGACGCCGTACACGTGGTCTGCAGTTGTGAGGCCGACATACTGCCAAATTCCCTTAAAACGACGTTGGAGGCGGCTTATGGTAGATAAATGAACATTAAATTATCTGGAAACAGCTCTGGTGGACATTCCTGCAGTCAGCATGCCAATTGCACGCTCCCTCAAAACTTGAGACATCTGTGGTATTGCATTGTGTGAAAAAACTGCACATTTTAGAGTGGCCTTTTATTGTCCTCAGTACAACATTTACATTTACATTTACGTCATTTAGCAGACGCTCTTATCCAGAGCGACTTACAGTTAGTGCATACATTATTCTTTTTTTAAATTTTCATACTGGCCCCCCGGTATGAAGGTGCACCTGTGTAATGATCATGCTGTATAATCAGCTTCATGATATGCCTCACCTGTCAGGTGGATGGATTATCTTGGCAAAGGAGAAATGCTCACTAACAGGGATTTAAACAAATTTGTGCACAACCTTTGAGAGAAATAAGCTTTTTGTGCATGTAGAACATTATCTGGGATATTTTATTTCAGCTCATGAAACATGGGACCAACACTTTACATGTTGAGTTTATATTTTTGTTCAATGTATAAATAAAGAACGTTCGCAACTTTATTAACAAAAGGTTTTGGGGCTGTCGCTCGGCAATACGGACTTTCAGCTCCCTCCAAAGATTTCCTATTGGGTTCAGGTCTGGAGACTGGCTAGGCCACTCCAGGACCTTGAGATGCTTCTTACGGAGCCACTCCTTAGTTGCCCTGGTTGTGTGTTTCGGGTCGTTGTCATGCTGGAAGACCCAGCCATGACCCATCTTCAATGATCTTACTGAGGGAAGGAGGTTGTTGGCCAAGATCTCGCGATACATGGCCCCATCCATCCTCCCCTCAATACGGTGCAGTCGTCCTGTCCCCTTTGCAGAAAAGCATCCCCAAAGAATGATGTTTCCACCTCCATGCTTCACGGTTGGGATGGTGTTCTTGGGGTTGTACTCATCCTTCTTCTTCCTCCAAACACGGCGAGTGGAGTTTAGACCAAAAAGCTCTATTTTTGTCTCATCAGACCACATGACCTTCTCCCATTCCTCCTCTGGATCATCCAGATGATCATTGGCAAACTTCAGACGGGCCTGGACATGCACTGGCTTGAGCAGGGGGACCTTGCGTGCGCTGCAGGATTTTAATCCATGACGGCGTAGTGTGTTACTAATGGTTTTCTTTGAGACTGTGGTCCCAGCTCTCTTCAGGTCATTGACCAGGTCCTGCCGTGTAGTTCTGGGCTGATCCCTCACCTTCCTCATGATCATTGATGCCCCACGAGGTGAGATCTTGCATGGAGCCCCAGACCGAGGGTGATTGACCGTCAACGAACTTCTTCCATTTTCTAATAATTGCGCCAACAGTTGTTGCCTTCTCACCAAGCTGCTTGCCTATTGTCCTGTAGCCCTCCCAGCCTTGTGCAGGTCTACAATGTTATCCCTGATGTCCTTACACAGCTCTCTGGTCTTGGCCATTGTGGAGAGGTTGGAGTCTGTTTGATTGAGTGTGTGGACAGGTGTCTTTTATACAGGTAACGAGTTCAAACAGGTGCAGTTAATACAGGTAATGAGTGGAGAACAGGAGGGCTTCTTAAAGAAAAACTTACAGGTCTGTGAGAGACGGAATTCTTACTGGTTGGTAGGTGATCAAATACTTATGTCATGCAATAAAATACAAATTAATTACTTATAAATCATACAATGTGATTTTCTGGATTTTTGTTTGTTTTAGATTCCGTCTCTCACAGTTGAAGTGTACCTATGATAAAAATTACAGACCTCTACATGCTTTGTAAGTAGGAAAACATGCAAAATCGGCAGTGTATCAAATACTTGTTCTCCCCATTGTATATGGATGAGCAATGACAGAGCAGCACGGATTAAGATACAGTCGAATATTACAGAATACAGTATATAAACTCAGCAGAAAAAGAAACGTCCCTTTATCAGGACCCTGTCTTTCAAATTTGTAAAAATCCAAATAACTTCACAGATCTTCATTGTAAAGGGTTTAAACATTGTTTCCCATGCTTGTTCAATGAACCATAAACAATTAATGAACATGCACCTGCGGAACGGTCGTTAAGACACTAACAGCTTACAGACGGTAGGCAATTAAGGTTACAGTTATGAAAACTTAGGACACTAAAGAGGCCTTTCCATTGACTCTGAAAACACCAAAAGAAAGATGCCCAGGGACCCTGCTCATCTGCATGAACGTGCCTTAGGCATGCTGCAAGGAGGCATGAGGACAGCAGATGTGGCCAGGGCAATAAATTGCAATGTCCGTACTGTGAGACGCCTAAGACAATGCTACAGGGAGACAGGACGGACAGCTGATCGTCCTCGCAGTGGCAGACCACGTGTAACAACACCTGCACAGGATCGGTACATCCGAACATCACACCTGCGGGACAGGTACAGGATGGCAACAACAACTGCCCGAGTTACACCAGGAACGCACAATCCCTCCATCAGTGCTCAGACTGTCCGCAATAGGCTGAGAGAGGCTGGACTGAGGGCTTGTAGGCCTGTTGTAAGGCAGGTCCTCACCAGACATCACCGGCAACAAACCCACCGTCGCTGGACCAGACAGGACTGGCAAAAAGTGCTCTTCACTGACGAGTCACAGTTTTGTCTCACCAGGGGTGATGGTCGGATTCGCGTTTGTCGTTGAAGGAATGAGCGTTACACATTTTTACATTTTACATTTTAGTCATTTAGCAGACGCTCTTATCCAGAGCGACTTACAGTTAGTGAATACATATTTTTTTTATACTGGCCCCCCGTGGGAATCGAACCCACAACCCTGGCGTTGCAAACGCCATGCTCTATCAACTGAGCTACATCCCTGCCGGCCATTCCCTCCCCTACCCTGGACGACGCTGGGCCAATTGTGCGCCGCCCATGAGTCTCCCGGTCGCGGCCGGCTGCGACAGAGCCTGGATTCGAACCAGGATCTCTAGTGGCACAGTTAGCACTGCGATGCAGTGCCTTAGACCACTGCGCCACTCAGGAGACACGAGGCCTGTACTCTGGAGTGGGATCAATTTGGAGGTGGAGGCTCCGACATGGTCTGGGGCGGTGTGTCACAGCATCATCAGACTGAGCTTGTTGTCATTGCAGGCAATCTCAACGCTGTGCGTTACAGGGAAGACATCCTCCTCCCTCATGTGGTACCCTTCCTGCAGGCTCATCCTGACATGACCCTCCAGCATGACAATGCCACCAGCCATACTGCTCGTTCTGTGCGTGATTTCCTGCAAGACAGGAATGTCAGTGTTCTGCCATGGCCAGCGAAGAGCCCAGAACTCTATCCCATTGTAGACACCCCTACCTGACGCCCCTGCCCTACTCCTTGAAGTTTGCAGTTGTCTAACGGGCAGGTGGAGAGTACAGTGAGGCTCCCGTGGTGATCGCATCTGGCTCTCCACCAGGAACCTCTCGCTCCATCTACCCTGCCGGAAGCTGAGCCTCTGGTTTGTTGGGCCCTTCATGGTCCTACGTTTCCCATGCCAATAAAGCCCTTTGAATTTAATTGAATTGAATTGAGAGAGAGCGACTGAGAGAGAGAGAGAGACTGAGAGAGAGAGAGAGAGAGAGAGAGAGAGCACGACTGAGAGAGAGAGAGAGAGAGAGAGAGAGAGGGAGAGAGAGAGAGAGCAACTGAGAGAGAGAGAGAGAGCCAGAGAGAGAGAGAGAGAGAGAGAGCGACTGAGAGAGAGAGAGCCAGAGAGAGAGAGAGAGAGAGAGAGACTGAGAGAGAGCCTGAGAGAGAGAGAGAGAGAGAGAGAGAGAGAGAGAGAGAGAGAGAGAGAGAGAGAGAGAGAGAGAGAGAGAGAGAGAGAGAGAGACTTATAACTACTGTAGATATCCTATCATCATAACATGCTAACAGGAAACAATATAATCTCCTGTTGCTGTCTCTCAATACAGTACTTTCCTCAACATGCCATTTGAACCTTTTATTATAGATCCGTTGTTCTGGTTTGACCCATCCTTTTACAGGCTCTATGGCGTTTATATCCAAGACCTTCTTATGTCACTCATTCACCCTCTTTTTCATGTTTCCCTCCTCAGGCCGGTGGTTCCTGGTCCCCTGGCTGATGCCATCCCCACGACACCCCTCCACCTCCCTTGGACATCGAGGGGAAGCCCCGCCTATGCCGTCAGATCACTCCTGAAATCCTGACGTCGTGGGGGTCGGCTCCAGTACCTGGTGGACTGGGAGGGGGTACGGTCCAGAGGAGCGATGTTGGGTTCCGGTGGATGACATTCTAGATCCCAACATCATCCGAGATTTCCAGCCCTATTTTCTAGTGACATTTATTTGGATACATCCATAACAATGAGCTAATGATGCGCGATTTTGCCTGGAATAGAAAATGTGCTCTATCGTCAGGACGCTGTTGTTCAGAGGAGCTAGCCAACAACACAGTTAACACAATCACTTCAAACTGAAGCTGGAAAGAATGCAAACTAGCTGCACTTCGTTTTACACTTTTTTCTATTGACATTTCTTTGTATATATCCATAAAAATGATGCCAGCTGATTCATGATTTCGACTGGCTGAGAAACGCTGTCTGCTTTTCTGTCTGGGCCCGACTCCCGACCCATTAATTACTATGGGTCAGCTGGAGATAGAATTTGAATATTGAAACAATGTTGCAAATGTCGGAGAGACAGACAGCAAGGTTTATACAAACCTCTGCTGTTGAAAATCAAATGCTAGTCTAAAAGAAATGGGAGATGACGTCTAGATGCTTTTTACAGGTGGAGATAAAGTTTATAAATTGCCTGGCTGTTCTGATGAGACAGTGGACTGCACAGTCAGATGGAACAGTAAATAGGCGTTTCAACATCATAGCTTTAGCCCGTGGTAACTTCTGGAATGTGGTTATAACCAATCAGCATCCAGGATTAGACCCACCCGTTGTATAAATAACTATATTGTTTATATAGTTTCTATATTTATGGGTTCTATATGGTATTAACTGTCTCTATCGGTTCCACCCATTGCCACACTGTGGGTGTAAATGACTACTGAGACCTGACTAACTGAACTACAGCAGCCTACAATTTCTTGATGAGTCTCAATGGTACCCTATTTTTATTTTATTTTTTATAGTGCACAACTCCGTACCCTATTCCATATATAGTGCATAACTCCGTACCCTATTCCCTATATAGTGCACAACTCCGTACCCTATTCCCTCTATAGTGCACAACTCTGTACCCTATTCCCTATATAGTGCATAACTGCGTGCCCTATTCCATATAAAGTGCACAACTCCGTACCCTATTCCCTATATAGTGCATAACTGCGTACCCTATTCCCTATATAGTGCACAACTCCGTACCCTATTCCCTATATAGTGCACAACTCCGTACCCTATTCCCTATATAGTGCACAACTCCGTACCCTATTCCCTATATAGTGCACAACTCCGTACCCTATTCCCTATATAGTGCATAACTGCGTACCCTATTCCCTATATAGTGCACAACTCCGTACCCTATTCCCTATATAGTGCATAACTCCGTACCCTATTCCCTATATAGTGCATAACTCCGTGCCATATTCCCAACATAGTGCCAGGGCCCTGTGTCCTGTGTCTGATTCAATATATGCATCCGTTAATAATATAACCCCATCAAGGCTCTTGTGGTGCTTGTTCCAGTGTTCCACTTCCTCTAGAATGTTGGCAGAGAGGAGAACATCAGAACATCAGAACATCAGAACATCAGAACATCTTATCAGAACATGATTCTCATGACACACCAGGGATGTAGGGAAGGGTGAGTAACCACAACCCTCCTCTCCTCGGAAAGAGTTGAATCAGTTTGGAACGTCTTTGAGAAAAACTGGGATTTCAACTAATAAAAAGCAGAAGAGGGGGGAGAGATAGTGGAGGGGGGGGGGGGGGGGGGGGGGGAGTTTGACAAGTTAGATGTGAATAATTTATCAGAGTGGTGTTTCCATGCCTTTGTTCTCCATCCAAGGGACAGGCGTTTTAAGCTTTAATAGCGCTGTGTGGCTGGACTTATTATGCCTGATCAAATAACTCTCAGTCCAGGGACTTTCCTTCTTTTCTCTCAGTGATGTGAGTTATTGGGGCCACATGTGTATGTTCTCTCTCTCTCCTCCTCCTCCTCTTCCTCCTCCTCTTCCTCCCCCTCTTCTCATCTTAATATTACAAATACATACACATGTCACTGGTGGTTAAAACAGCTATGCTTATTTAACAAAGTTCCTGAATTATTCATTACTTTAAACATTTATTTTGTACAAAAAAGACATGATCAGCTAACAGTCTACAAATGGATCCAGTCAGGACAGACTTAAGTTGTTCCTACTGACTTCCTTGAATGCTCTGAGACTGAATGTGTATTCAGAGAGAGAGAGAGAGAGAGAGACTGAGAGAGAGACTGAGAGAGAGACAGAGAGAGATAGAGAGAGAGAGACAGAGAGATAGAGAGAGAGAGACTGAGAGAGAGACTGAGAGAGATAGAGAGAGAGATAGAGAGAGAGAGAGAGAGAGAGAGAGAGAGAGAGAGAGAGAGAGAGAGAGAGAGACTGAGAGATGTTAACATACGTTTCCCATGCCAATAAATTGCCCTTAAATTGAATTGAAAAACTGTAAATTGAATTGAATTGAAAGAGAGAGAGAGAGAGAGAGAGAGAGACAGAGAGAGAGAGAGAGAGAGAGAGAGAGAGAGAGAGAGAGAGAGCCAGAGAGAGAGAGAGAGAGAGAGACTGAGAGAGAGCCTGAGAGAGAGAGAGAGAGAGAGAGAGAGAGAGAGAGAGAGAGAGACTTATAACTACTGTAGATATCCTATCATCATAACATGCTAACAGGAAACAATATAATCTCCTGTTGCTGTCTCTCAATACCAAGACCTTCTAATGTCACTCATTCACAATTAACACAGGACCAATGGTTTGATTTAATTGTGCTTAATGCATGGCATGCCGACTTATATGAATGACATCAATATTTTAGAACCATTCAAGCTAATTCCACTTGCAGCTAAAGATGAAGCTGGAGAGAAGACCTCGCTTGACACGAACTAAAAGCTGGAGAGCATCCAGACTGACGTCTTCTGACGTTCACACACGCACACGCACACACACACGCACACACACACACACACACACACACGCACACATTTTGCCATAGGGTGGAGAGAAATGTTTGCAGTTTTTAATGTGATATCTGAGTGAGAGTGACTAACAAAATCAATGGGGGCCCCCCGGTTGGTAATTCGACCATGATTACTACAAGTTTAGATAGCTGGCTAGACTAAGTTACCAATCTAAAAAATGTTAGCCGACATAGCCCACTGGGCACAAACTGGTTGAATCAACGCTGTTTCAACGTAATTTGTCAATGTATTGTGACGTGGAATCTACGTGGAAAATACATTGGATTTGATTATTAATTCGATTAGATTGGATTATGTCATCATGGTAACCCGTTTTCAACATAGACAAACCTTTAAATAAAGTTGGATTTGATTTAGTCCTATTCTTTAACTTTGATGTTTAACTTCGCCAGTGGCGCAGTGGTCTAAGGCACTGCATCGCAGTACTAGCTGTGCCACTAGAGATCCTGGTTCGCATCCAGGCTCTGTCGTAGCCGGCCGTGACCGGGAGATCCATGGGGCGGCGCACAATTGGCCCAGGGTAGGGGAGGGGAATGGCCGGCAGGGATGTAGCTCAGTTGGTAGAGCATGGTGTTTGCAACGCCAGGGTTCAATTCCCACGGGGGGCCAGTATGAAAAATAAAATAATCTATGCACTCACTAACTGTAAGTTGCTCTGGATAAGAGCGTCTGCTAAAATGACTAAAAAAAAAAAGATGTTTGATGGAGATGTGAATCCAACATATCAATTATTAATTTGTAGACAAACTGGAATTAAATCCAGACTAAGTCAGTGGCTCAGATGGAACTATCTAAGCAGTAGATAGAGTATATCTCCTTTAAATGTTGATATTTGGTTGCACTGTCAACCAAATACAATGCAATATTACTTTTACCTAAAGGTAAGGAAGGCTATTTTAGAAACCTTAAAATTTATAAAACATCCATGGCCACATTTTGAGGTTACTGTAACTATACATTTTATTCTTGTGTAATCATAAAAAGTGTGCATGTTCAAGATAGCATTCATAGGTCATCACAATTGCTGTAATAATTGGCACAGAACTCTACTCTAAAGCTGTATCCATACCCATTGGATGTACTGACCATAATATACTGGCCAATGTTCCAAAGGCTGGGCCTAAAATTGTGTATATGAGATCATACAAAATGTTTTGTACTGATTCCTATGTTGAAGATACAACAAATATTTGTTTGTCTGATGTGTGTAATGAGAAGCATCCAGACGCTGCACTTAAAGCATTTATGACATTGCTTCTTCCAGTTATTGATAAAACATGCACCTGTTAAGAAACTGACTGTTAGAGCTGTTAAGGCTCCATGGATTGATGAGGAATTGAAAAAACTGTCTGGTTGAAAGAGAAAAAGGAGTGGCTAATAAGTCTGGCTGCACATCTGACTGGCTGACTTACTGTAAATTGAGGAATTATGTGACTAAACTCAACAAAAAGAAGAAGAAACTGTATTATGAAACAAAGATAAGTGATATAAAGTATGAAAAAAGCTTTAATTCCATCTTTCATTGAATCTATCACAATACCTTTTGATGTTGCCAACTACTTTAATGACTATTTCACTGGCAAAGAAGGCAAACTTAGGCATGAAATGCCAACAACAAACTGTGAACCATCATCTTCATGCATAAAATAACTAATAATGAAGGGAAAGATTTGTAATTTTGTAAAGGTGCTGTGGGTGAGGTGGCAAAATGATTGTTGGCCATCAATAATGAGAAACCAGACGGTATTGACAACTTAGATGCAAATCTGCTGAGGATGGTAGCGGACTATATTGCCACTCCTATTTGTCATATCTTTAATTTGAGTCTGAAGAAGAAGAAAAAATGTTTGTCCTCAGACCTGCAGGGAAGCCAAAGTCATTCCATTACCCTAGAATGGTAAAGCACCCTTTACTGGTTCTAACAGCCAACCAATCGGCTTGCTGCCGACACTCAACAAACTTTTGTTTGACCAGATACAATGCAATTTCTCTGTAAACAAATTAACAGACTTTCAGCATGCTTATAGAGAAGGGCACTCAACATGTACTGCACTGACACAAATGACTGATGATTGGTTGAAAGAAAATTATAATAAGAAGATTGTGGGAGCTGTACTGTTAGATTTCAGTGCAGCCTTTGACATTATTGACCATAACCTGTTGTTGAGAAAACATATGTGTTATGGCTTTTCAACCTCTGCCATATTGTGTATTCAGAGCTATCTATCTACTAGAACACAGAGGGTTTTCTTTCATGGAAGCTTCTCTAATGTCAAACATGTAAAGTGTGGTGTACCGCAGGGCAGCTCTCTAGGCCCTCTACTCTTTTTTATTTTTACTAATGACCTGCCACTAGCATTAAACAAAGTGTTTGTTTATGTATGCTGATGATTCAACATTATACACGTCAGCAACCACAGCTAGTGAAATCACTGCAACCCTAAACAAAGAGTTGCTGTCAGTTTTAGAATGGGTGGCCAGTAATCAACTAGTCCTGAACATCTCTAAAACTAAGAGCATTGTATTTGGTAGAAATAATTCCCTAAGTTCTAGACCTCAGGTGAATCTGTTAATGAATGGTGTGGCTGTTGAACAAGTTGAGAAGACTTAATTACTTGGCTTTACCTTAGATTGTAAACTTTCATCGCCAAAATATATTGATTCAATTTTTACATTTATATTTAAGTCATTTAGCAGACGATCTTATCCAGAGCGACTTACAAATTGGTGCATTCAACTTAGGATAGCCAGTGGGACAACCACCCTTTTTTATTTATTTTTATGGGGGTGTGGGGGAGGGGGGGGGGGGGGGGGGGGGGTAGAAGGATTACTGTTATACTATTCCAGGTCTTCCTTAAAGAGGTAGGGTTTCAAGTGTCTCCGGAATGTGGTCAGTGACTCCGCTGTCCTGGCGTCGTGGGGGAGCTTGTTCCACCATTGGGGTGCCAGAGCAGCGAATAGATTTGACTGGGCTGAGCGGGAACTGTGCTTCTGTAGAGGTAGGGGGGCTAGCAGGCCAGAGGTGGATGAACATAGTGCCCTTGTTTGGGTGTAGGGACTGATCAGAGCCTGAAGGTAAGGAGGTGCCGTGTAGTAGATGCGAGCTTCAACTGGAAGCCAGTGGAGTGTGCGGAGGAGCGGGGTGACATGAGAGAACATGGGAAGTTTGAACACCAGACGGGCTGCAGCGTTCTGGATGAGTTGTCGAGGTTTAATGGCACAGGCAGGAAGCCCAGCCAACAGCGAGTTGCAGTAATCCAGACGGGAGATGACAAGTGCCTGGATTAGGACCTGTGCCGCTTTCTGTGTAAGGTAAGGTCGTACTCTGCGAATGTTGTAGAGCATGAACCTGCAGGATCGGGTCACCGCCTTGATGTTAGCGGAGAACGACAGGGTGTTGTCCAGGGTCACGACAAGGTTCCTTGCACTCTGGGAGGAGGACACAATGGAGTTGTCAACCATGATGGCGAGATCATGGAGCGGGCAGTCCTTCCCCGGGACGAAGAGCAGCTCAGTCTTGCCGTGGTTCAGCTTGAGGTGGTGATCCGACATCCACACTGATATGTCCGCCAGACATTTAGAGATGCGATTCACCACCTGGTTATCAGATGGGGGAAAGGAGTAAATTAATTGTGTGTCGTCTGCAATGATCGGAGTGACCATGTGAGGATATGACAGAGCCAAGTGACTTGGTGTATAGAGAGAATAGGAGAGGGCCTAGAACTGAGCCCTAGGGGACACCAGTGGTGAGAGCACGTGGTGTGGAGACAGATTCTCGCCACGCCACCTGGTAGGAGCGACCAGTCAGGTAGGATGCAATCCAAGAGTGAGCAGTGCCGGAGATGCCCAACTCGGAGAGGGTGGAGAGGAGGATCTGATGGTTCACAGTATTAAAGGCAACAGATAGGTCTAGAAGGATAAGAGCAGAGGAGAGAGAGTTAGCTGTAGCAGTGCGGAGATCCTCCATGACACAGAGAAGAGCAGTCTCAGTTGAATCTGAGAGAGATAGCAGGAGAGTTGGCTAGAGACGGCACGCTCAAGAGTTTTGGAGAGAAAATAAAGAAGGGATACTGGTCTGTAGTTGTTGACATCGGAGGGATCGAGTGTAGTTTTTTTGAGGAGGGGTGCAACTCTCGCTCTCTTGAAGATGGAAGGGACATAGCCAGCGGTCAAGGATGAGTTGATGAGCGAGGTGAGGTAAGGGAGAAGGTCTCCGGAAATGGTCTGGAGAAGAGAGGAGGGGATAGGGTCAAGCGGGCAGGTTGTTGGGCGGCTGACCGTCACAAGTCACAAGATTTAATCTGGAGAGAGAGGGAAGAAAGAAGTCAAAGCATAGGGTAGGGCAGTGTGAGCAGGACCAGCGGTGTCATTTGACTTAATAAATGAGGATTGAATGTCGTCAACCTTCTTTTCAAAAAGGTTGACGAAGTCATCCACAGAGAGGGAGGAGGGAGGGGGAGGAGGAGGAGGATTCAGCAGGGAGGAGAAGGTGGCAAATAGCTTCCTAGGGTTAGAGGCAGAGGCTTGACATTTAGAGCAGTAGAAAGTGGCTTTAGCAGCAGAAACAGAGGAAGAAAATGTAGAGAGGAGGGAGTGAAAAGATGACAGGTCCGCAGGGAGTCTAGTTTTCCTCCATTTGCGCTCAGCTGCCTGGAGCCCTGGAAAGGAGTGGAAAGAAGGAGGCAGAGAGAAATGAGTCAAAGGCAGACGTAGGGAGGTTAAAGTAAACCAGAACTGTGAGGGGTGAGCCATCCTCAGGAAAGGAACTTATCAAGGCGTCAAGCTCATTGATGAACTCGCCAAGGGAACCTGGAGGGCGATAAATGATAAGGATGTTAAGCTTGAATGGGCTAGTGACTGTGACAGCATGGAATTCAAATGAGGAGATAGACAGATGGGTCAGGGGGAAAAGAGAGAATGTCCACTTGGGAGAGATGAGGATTCCTGTGCCACCAACGCGCTGACCAGATGCTCTCGGGGTATGCGAGAACAAATGATCAGACGAGGAAAGAGCAGTAGGAGTAGCAGTGTTTTCTGTGGTAATCCGTGTTTCCGACAGCGCCAAGAAGTCGAGGGACTGGTGGGTAGCATAGGCTGAGATGAACTCTGCCTTGTTGGCCGCAGAACGGCAGTTCCAGAGGCTGCCGGAGACCTGGAACTCCACGTGGGTCGAGCGCGCAGGGACCAGATTAGAGTGGCAGCAGCCACGAGGTGTGAAGCGTTTGTGTGGCCTGTGCAGAGAGGAGAGAACAGGATTAGACAGACACATAGTTGACAGGCTACAGAAAAGGCTACAATAATGGAAAAGAGATCGGAATAAAATTAACTAAACATCTGGGGAAGCGAGAGAGCGGGGCCTCCCTCACTTACCTTTCACTGAAACACTCAAATATAACTCTCCCAACTTCCACTTTAGAAAATATAATTGTTGTAAACTACAGCGGTTCAATGTTTTCTAGGAATAGACTCTAACTTAGTTTATTCAGCTAGCTAACTTGGTACAGTATTCTTCTGTGAAAACCGCCCAGGGCACTGTATCCTATGACGCCATAGCTAACTAGCATGCTAGCATCCAATAACACACGGTTTAGCACCAATAATTGGTTACAACAAACTACCAATAGTGTGTTAACACACTAAACAGATCATTCTTGTCCGTGTCTAGTTCCTTTCATAACGCAGAAATAATTAAACGTTGGCTAGCTAAACCAACTGTAATGGATGATGTCAGAATGCTCTGTATACTGGCTGTCCATGTTCCCATACCAAATTGTAATGGATGATGTCAGAATGCTCTGTATACTGGTTGTCCATGTTCCATACCAAACTGTAATGGATGATGTCAGAATGATCTGTATACTGGCTGTCCATGTTCCCAAACCAAACTGTAATGGATGATGTCAGAATGCTCTGTATACTGGCTGTCCATGTTCCCATACCAAATTGTAAGGGTTGAGGGTTGAGAGGCTGGGGGGAGGTAGTGGGTAGAATGTTAGATAGCAAGTGGCTACTGTGCTTGAAATTTAGCTAGCTTGTTGCTACCTGGATGGCTACTAGTAAAGTAAATAGCTGGAACGACCGAGCGAACAGACGCGAACTGGCTGAGTCAATTCAGTGTCTAGCTTTGCACTTGGCTAGCTAACAGTAGCTGCTAGGGGTAAGTCATAACCTACATTTGTGTTTTGTTTTTCACATATTGATAGCCCGAGTCGTTCAAGGAATTCGGGACATGGGTGACTAGTTAACGTTATTTTGGCTCTCTCTGTGTGTTCGTGCCGTGAAAGGAGGGGTTCTTCTTTGTCTGAAAGCAATGGCTAGCTAGTTTGCTAACTATTCTAGCTAACTAACTGGCTGAATAAGTTGACGACGGACTCGCTCAAGCTGTCGGGACTAACCCACAACGTTAGACACGGACACGAACGATCTGCTTGCGTGTTGATACACTGGTGGTTTGTTGTGGCCGAGTATTGGCGCTAAACCGTGTTGTTGGAGTCCGGCATGCTAGCTGGCTGTGGCGTCTTATGACTAAGTGCCTGGATGATTTTCACGGAATAATACTGCACCTAGTTAGCTAGCTGAAAAAACTAAGTTAGTCTATTCCTAGAAAACATTGAACCGCTGTAGTTTACAACAATTATAGTTTCTGAGGTGGAAGTTGGGAGAGTTATATTTGGGAGTTGTGGTGAGGGAGGCCCCGCTCTCTCCTTTCCCAGATGTTTAGTTCATTTCATTACGATCTCCTCTGCATTATTGTAGCCATCTGCTGCAGTCTGTCAACTATGCCTCTGCCTATCCCTGTTCTATCCTCTCCGCACAGGCTACACAAACGCCTCACACCGCGTGGCTGCTGCCTCTCTAACCTGGTGGTCCCTGCACGCACCACCCACGTGGAGTTCCAGGTCTCAGGCAGCCTCTGGAACTGCCGTTCTGCCGTTCTGCTGCCAACAAGGCAGAGTCCATCTCAGCCTATGCTACCCTCCAGTCCCTCAACTTCTTGGCGCTGACGGAAACATGGATTACCACTGAAAACACTGCTACTACTGCTCTCTCCTCGTCTGACCATGTGTTCTCGCATACCCCGAGAGCATCTGGTCAGCGGGGTGGTGGCACAGGAATCCTCATCTCTCCCAAGTGGACATTCTCAATTTTTCCCCTGACCCATCTGTCTATCTCCTCATTTGAATTCCATGCTGTCACAGTCACTAGGCCATTTAAGCTTAATATCCTTATCATCTATCGCCCTCCAGGTTCCCTTGGAGAGTTCATCAATGAGCTTGACGCCTTGATAAGTTCCTTTCCTGAGGATGGCTCACCCCTCACAGTTCTGGGGGATTTCAACCTCCCTACGTCTACATTTGACTCATTTCTCTCTGCCCTGCCTCCTTCTTTCCACTCCTCTCCTCTTTTGACCTCACCCTCTCACCGTCCCCCCCTACTCACAAGGCAGGCAATACGCTTGACCTCATCTTTACTAGATGCTGTTCTTCTACTAATCTCACTGCAACTCCCCTCCATGTCTCCGACCACTACTTTGTATCCTTTTCTCTCTCGCTCTCCTCCAACACTACTCACTCTGCCCCTACACAGATGGTAATGCGCCGTCGCAACCTTCGCTCTCTCTCTCCCGCTACTCTCTCCTCTTCCATCCTATCATCTCTTCCCTCTGCTCAATCCTTCTCCCTCCAATCTCCTGATTCTGCCTCCTCAACCCTCCTCTCCTCCCTTTCTGCATCCTTTGACTCTCTATGTCCCCTATCCTCCCGGCCGGCTCGGTCCTCCCCTCCAGTTCCGTGGCTTGATGACTCATTGCGAGCTCACAGAACAGAGCTCCGGGCAGCTGAGCGGAAATGGAAGAAAACTAGACTCCCTGCGGACCTGGCATCTTTTCACTCCCTCCTCTCTACATTTTCTACCTCTGTTTCTGCTGCTAAGGCCACTTTCTACCACTCTAAATTCCAAGCATCTGCCTCTAACCCTAGGAAGCTCTTTGCCACATTATCCTCCCTGCTGAATCCCCCCCCCCCCCCCTCCTCCCTCTCTGTGGATGACTTCGTCAACCATTTTGAAAAGAAGGTTGACGACATCCGATCCTCGTTTGTTAAGTCAAATGACACTGCTGGTCCTGCTCACACTGCCCTACCCTATGCTTTGACTTCTTTCTCCCCTCTCTCTCCAGATAAAATCTTGCGACTTGTGACGGCAGGCCGCCGAACAACCTGCCCGCTTGACCCTATCCCCTCCTCTCTTCTCCAGACCATCTCTGGTGACCTTCTCCCTTACCTCACCTCGCTGATCAACTCATCCTTGACCGCTGGCTATGTCCCTTCCGTCTTCAAGAGAGCGAGAGTTGCACCCCTTCTCAAAAAACCAACACTACACTCGATCCCTCTGATGTCAACAACTACAGACCAGTATCCCTTCTTTCTTTTCTCTCCAAAACTATTGAGCGTGCCGTCTTTAGCCAACTCTCTTGCTATCTCTCTCAGAATGACCTTCTTGATCCAAACCAGTCAGGTTTCAAGACTGGTCATTCAACTGAGACTGCTCTTCTCTGTGTCACGGAGGCTCTCCGCACTGCTAAAGCTAACTCTCTCTCCTCTGCTCTTGTCCTTCTAGACCTGTCTGCTGCCTTTGATACTGTGAACCATCAGATCCTCCTCTCCACCCTCTCAGAGCTGGGCATCTCCGGCGCGGCTCACTCTTGGATTGCGTCCTACCTGACCAGTCGCTCCTACCAAGTGGCGTGGCGAGAATCTGTCTCCGCACCACGTGCTCTCACCACTGGTGTCCCCCAGGGCTCAGTTCTAGGCCCTCTCCTATTCTCCCTATACACCAAGTCACTTGGCTCTGTCATATCCTCACATGGCCTCTCCTATCATTGCTACGCTGATGACACACAACTAATCTTCTCCTTTCCCCCTTCTGATAAACAGGTGGCGAATCGCATCTCTGCATGTCTGGCAGACATATCAGTATGGATGACGGATCACCACCTCAAGCTGAACCTTGGCAAGACGGAGCTGCTCTTCCTCCCGGGGAAGGACTGCCTGTTCCATGATCTCGCCATCACGGTTGACAACTCCGTTGTGTCCTCCTCCCAGAGTGCGAAGAGCCTTGGCGTGACCCTGGACAACACCCTGCCGTTCTCCGCTAACATCAAGGCGGTGACCCGATCCTGTAGGTTCATGCTCTACAACATTCGGAGAGTACGACCCTGCCTTACACAGGAAGCGGCACAGGTCCTAATCCAGGCACTTGTCATCTCCCGTCTGGATTACTGCAACTCGCTGTTGGCTGGGCTCCCTGCCTGTGCCATTAAACCCCTACAACTCATCCAGAATGCCGCAGCCCGTCTGGTGGGTGTTCAACCTTCCCAAGTTCTCTCACATCACCCCGCTCCTCCGCACACTCCACTGGCTTCCAGTTGAAGCTGGCATCTGCTACAAGACCATGGTGCTTGCCTACGGAGCTGTGAGGGGAACGGCACCTCCATACCTTCAGGCTCTGATCAGTCCCTACACCCAAACGAGGGCATTGCGTTCATCCACCTCTGGCCTGCTGGCTCCCCTACCTCTGCGGAAGCATAGTTCCCGCTCAGCCCAGTCAAAACTGTTCGCTGCTCTGGCACCCCAATGGTGGAACAAGCTCCCTCACGACGCCAGGACAGCGGAGTCACTCACCACCTTCCGGAGACATTTGAAACCCCACCTCTTTAAGGAATACCTGGGATAGGATAAAGTAATCCTTCTACCCCCCCTTACCCCAACCCAAAAAATAGAAATAAAAAGATTTAAAAAATAAGAAAATAAAAAAATAAAAGATATAAAATGATTAAAAATAAAACATTGTAAAGTGGGGATCCCACTGGCTATAAGGTGAATGCACCTATTTGTAAGTCGCTCTGGATAAGAGCGTCTGCTAAATGACGTAAATGTAAATGTAAATGTAATGGGATGATGTCAGAATGCTCTGTATACTGGCTGTCCATGTTCCATACCAAATTGTAATGGATGATGTCAGAATGCTCTGTATACTGGCTGTCCATGTTCCCATACCAAATTGTAAGGGTTGAGGGTTGAGAGGCTGGGGGGAGGTAGTGGGTAGAATGTTAGGTAGCAAGTGGCTACTGTGCTTGAAATTTAGCTAGCTTGTTGCTACCTGGATGGCTACTAGTAAACAATAGCTGGAACGACCGAGCGAACAGACGAGAACTGGCTGAGTCAATTCAGTGGCTAGCTTTGCACTTGGCTAGCTAACAGTAGCTGCTAGGGGTAAGTCATAACCTACATTTGTGTTTTGTTTTTCACATATTGATAGCCCGAGTCGTTCAAGGAATTCGGGACGGGACATGGGTGACTAGTTAACGTTAGTTTGGCTCTCTCTGTGTGTTCGTGCCGTGAAAGGAGGGGTTCTTCTTTGTCTGAAAGCAATGGCTAGCTAGTTTGCTAACTATTCTAGCTAACTAACTGGCTGAATAAGTTGACGACGGACTCGCTCAAGCTGTCGGGACTAACCCACAACGTTAGATATGGACACGAACGATCTGCTTGCGTGTTGATACACTGGTGGTTTGTTGTGGCCGAGTATTGGCGCTAAACCGTGTTGTTGGAGTCCGGCATGCTAGCTGGCTGTGGCGTCTTATGACTAAGTGCCTGGACGATTTTCACGGAATAATACTGCACCTAGTTAGCTAGCTGAATAAACTAAGTTAGTCTATTCCTAGAAAACATTAAACCGCTGTAGATTACAACAATTATAGTTTCTGAGGTGGAAGTTGGGAGAGTTATATTTGGGAGTTGTGGTGAGGGAGGCCCCGCTCTCTCCTTTCCCAGATGTTTAGTTACGATCTCCTCTGCATTATTGTAGCCATCTGCTGCAGTCTGTCAACTATGCCTCTGCCTATCCCTGTTCTATCCTCTCCGCACAGGCTACACAAACGCCTCACACCGCGTGGCTGCTGCCTCTCTAACCTGGTGGTCCCTGCACGCACCACCCACGTGGAGTTCCAGGTCTCAGGCAGCCTCTGGAACTGCCGTTCTGCCGTTCTGCTGCCAACAAGGCAGAGTTCATCTCAGCCTATGCTACCCTCCAGTCCCTCAACTTCTTGGCGCTGACGGAAACATGGATTACCACTGAAAACACTGCTACTACTGCTCTCTCCTCGTCTGACCATGTGTTCTCGCATACCCCGAGAGCATCTGGTCAGCGGGGTGGTGGCACAGGAATCCTCATCTCTCCCAAGTGGACATTCTCAATTTTTCCCCTGACCCATCTGTCTATCTCCTCATTTGAATTCCATGCTGTCACAGTCACTAGGCCATTTAAGCTTAATATCCTTATCATCTATCGCCCTCCAGGTTCCCTTGGAGAGTTCATCAATGAGCTTGACGCCTTGATAAGTTCCTTTCCTGAGGATGGCTCACCCCTCACAGTTCTGGGGGATTTCAACCTCCCTACGTCTACATTTGACTCATTTCTCTCTGCCTCCTTCTTTCCACTCCTCTCCTCTTTTGACCTCACCCTCTCACCGTCCCCCCCTACTCACAAGGCAGGCAATACGCTTGACCTCATCTTTACTAGATGCTGTTCTTCTACTAATCTCACTGCAACTCCCCTCCATGTCTCCGACCACTACTTTGTATCCTTTTCTCTCTCGCTCTCCTCCAACACTACTCACTCTGCCCCTACACAGATGGTAATGCGCCGTCGCAACCTTCGCTCTCTCTCTCCCGCTACTCTCTCCTCTTCCATCCTATCATCTCTTCCCTCTGCTCAATCCTTCTCCCTCCAATCTCCTGATTCTGCCTCCTCAACCCTCCTCTCCTCTCCTCCCTTTCTGCATCCTTTGACTCTCTATGTCCCCTATCCTCCCGGCCGGCTCGGTCCTCCCCTCCAGTTCCGTGGCTTGATGACTCATTGCGAGCTCACAGAACAGAGCTCCGGGCAGCTGAGCGGAAATGGAAGAAAACTAGACTCCCTGCGGACCTGGCATCTTTTCACTCCCTCCTCTCTACATTTTCTACCTCTGTTTCTGCTGCTAAGGCCACTTTCTACCACTCTAAATTCCAAGCATCTGCCTCTAACCCTAGGAAGCTCTTTGCCACATTATCCTCCCTGCTGAATCCCCCCCCCCCCCCCTCCTCCCTCTCTGTGGATGACTTCGTCAACCATTTTGAAAAGAAGGTTGACGACATCCGATCCTCGTTTGTTAAGTCAAATGACACTGCTGGTCCTGCTCACACTGCCCTACCCTATGCTTTGACTTCTTTCTCCCCTCTCTCTCCAGATAAAATCTTGCGACTTGTGACGGCACGGCAAGGCCGCCGAACAACCTGCCCGCTTGACCCTATCCCCTCCTCTCTTCTCCAGACCATCTCTGGTGACCTTCTCCCTTACCTCACCTCGCTGATCAACTCATCCTTGACCGCTGGCTATGTCCCTTCCGTCTTCAAGAGAGCGAGAGTTGCACCCCTTCTCAAAAAACCAACACTCGATCCCTCTGATGTCAACAACTACAGACCAGTATCCCTTCTTTCTTTTCTCTCCAAAACTATTGAGCGTGCCGTCTTTAGCCAACTCTCTTGCTATCTCTCTCAGAATGACCTTCTTGATCCAAACCAGTCAGGTTTCAAGACTGGTCATTCAACTGAGACTGCTCTTCTCTGTGTCACGGAGGCTCTCCGCACTGCTAAAGCTAACTCTCTCTCCTCTGCTCTTGTCCTTCTAGACCTGTCTGCTGCCTTTGATACTGTGAACCATCAGATCCTCCTCTCCACCCTCTCAGAGCTGGGCATCTCCGGCGCGGCTCACTCCACTCTTGGATTGCGTCCTACCTGACCAGTCGCTCCTACCAAGTGGCGTGGCGAGAATCTGTCTCCGCACCACGTGCTCTCACCACTGGTGTCCCCCAGGGCTCAGTTCTAGGCCCTCTCCTATTCTCCCTATACACCAAGTCACTTGGCTCTGTCATATCCTCACATGGCCTCTCCTATCATTGCTACGCTGATGACACACAACTAATCTTCTCCTTTCCCCCTTCTGATAAACAGGTGGCGAATCGCATCTCTGCATGTCTGGCAGACATATCAGTATGGATGACGGATCACCACCTCAAGCTGAACCTTGGCAAGACGGAGCTGCTCTTCCTCCCGGGGAAGGACTGCCTGTTCCATGATCTCGCCATCACGGTTGACAACTCCGTTGTGTCCTCCTCCCAGAGTGCGAAGAGCCTTGGCGTGACCCTGGACAACACCCTGCCGTTCTCCGCTAACATCAAGGCGGTGACCCGATCCTGTCCTGTAGGTTCATGCTCTACAACATTCGGAGAGTACGACCCTGCCTTACACAGGAAGCGGCACAGGTCCTAATCCAGGCACTTGTCATCTCCCGTCTGGATTACTGCAACTCGCTGTTGGCTGGGCTCCCTGCCTGTGCCATTAAACCCCTACAACTCATCCAGAATGCCGCAGCCCGTCTGGTGTTCAACCTTCCCAAGTTCTCTCACATCACCCCGCTCCTCCGCACACTCCACTGGCTTCCAGTTGAAGCTGGCATCTGCTACAAGACCATGGTGCTTGCCTACGGAGCTGTGAGGGGAACGGCACCTCCGTACCTTCAGGCTCTGATCAGTCCCTACACCCAAACGAGGGCATTGCGTTCATCCACCTCTGGCCTGCTGGCTCCCCTACCTCTGCGGAAGCATAGTTCCCGCTCAGCCCAGTCAAAACTGTTCGCTGCTCTGGCACCCCAATGGTGGAACAAGCTCCCTCACGACGCCAGGACAGCGGAGTCACTCACCACCTTCCGGAGACATTTGAAACCCCACCTCTTTAAGGAATACCTGGGATAGGATAAAGTAATCCTTCTACCCCCCCTTACCCCAACCCAAAAAAATAGAAATAAAAAGATTTAAAAAATAAGAAAATAAAAAAATAAAAGATATAAAATGATTAAAAATAAAACATTGTAAAGTGGGGATCCCACTGGCTATAAGGTGAATGCACCTATTTGTAAGTCGCTCTGGATAAGAGCGTCTGCTAAATGACGTAAATGTAAATGTAAATGTAATGGGATGATGTCAGAATGCTCTGTATACTGGCTGTCCATGTTCCATACCAAATTGTAATGGATGATGTCAGAATGCTCTGTATACTGGCTGTCCATGTTCCCATACCAAATTGTAAGGGTTGAGGGTTGAGAGGCTGGGGGGAGGTAGTGGGTAGAATGTTAGGTAGCAAGTGGCTACTGTGCTTGAAATTTAGCTAGCTTGTTGCTACCTGGATGGCTACTAGTAAACAATAGCTGGAACGACCGAGCGAACAGACGAGAACTGGCTGAGTCAATTCAGTGGCTAGCTTTGCACTTGGCTAGCTAACAGTAGCTGCTAGGGGTAAGTCATAACCTACATTTGTGTTTTGTTTTTCACATATTGATAGCCCGAGTCGTTCAAGGAATTCGGGACATGGGTGACTAGTTAACGTTAGTTTGGCTCTCTCTGTGTGTTCGTGCCGTGAAAGGAGGGGTTCTTCTTTGTCTGAAAGCAATGGCTAGCTAGTTTGCTAACTATTCTAGCTAACTAACTGGCTGAATAAGTTGACGACGGACTCGCTCAAGCTGTCGGGACTAACCCACAACGTTAGATATGGACACGAACGATCTGCTTGCGTGTTGATACACTGGTGGTTTGTTGTGGCGCTAAACCGTGTTGTTGGAGTCCGGCATGCTAGCTGGCTGTGGCGTCTTATGACTAAGTGCCTGGACGATTTTCACGGAATAATACTGCACCTAGTTAGCTAGCTGAATAAACTAAGTTAGTCTATTCCTAGAAAACATTGAACCGCTGTAGATTACAACAATTATAGTTTCTGAGGTGGAAGTTGGGAGAGTAATATTTGGGAGTTGTGGTGAGGGAGGCCCCGCTCTCTCCTTTCCCAGATGTTTAGTTCATTTCATTCCGATCTCCTCTGCATTATTGTAGCCATTTGCTACAGCCTGTCAACTATGCCTCTGCCTATCCCTGTTCTCTCCTCTCCGCACAGGCTACACAAACGCCTCACACCGCGTGGCTGCTGCCTCTCTAACCTGGTGGTCCCTGCACGCACCCCACACCTGGAGTTCCAGGTCTCAGGCAGCCTCTGGAACTGCCGTTCTGCTGCCAACAAGGCTGACTTCATCCCAGCCTATGCTACCCTCCAGTCCCTCGACTTCCTGGCGCTGACGGAAACATGGATGGATTACCACTGAAAACACTGCTACTCCTACTGCTCTCTCCTCGTCTGACCATGTGTTCTCGCATACCCCGAGAGCATCTGGTCAGAGGGGTGGTGGCACAGGAATCCTCATCTCTCCCAAGTGGACATTCTCAATTTTTCCCCTTAACCCATCTGTCTATCTCCTCATTTGAATTCCATGCTGTCACAGTCACTAGCCCGTTTAAGCTTAATATCCTTGTCATCTATCGCCCTCCAGGTTCCCTTGGAGAGTTCATCAATGAGCTTGACGCCTTGATAAGTTCCTTTCCTGAGGATGGCTCACCCCTCACAGTTTTGGGGGATTTCAACCTCCCTACGTCTACATTTGACTCATTTCTCTCTGCCTCCTTCTTTCTTTTGACCTCACCCTCTCACCGTCCCCCCTTACTCACAAGGCAGGCAATACGCTTGACCTCATATTTACTAGATGCTGCTCTTCTACTAATCTCACTGCAACTCCCCTCCATGTCTCCGACCACTACTTTGTATCCTTTTCTCTCTCGCTCTCCTCCAACACTACTCACTCTGCCCCTACACAGAGGGTAATGTACCGCCGCAACCTTCGCTCTCTCTCTCCCGCTACTCTCTCCTCTTCCATCCTATCATCTCTTCCCTCTGCTCAATCCTTCTCCCTCCAATCTCCTGATTCTGCCTCCTCAACCCTCCTCTCCTGCCTTTCTGCATCCTTTGACTCTCTGTGTCCCCTATCCTCCCGGCCGGCTCGGTCCTCCCCTCCAGCTCCGTGGCTTGATGACTCATTGCGAGCTCACAGAACAGAGCTCCGGGCAGCTGAGCGGAAATGGAAGAAAACTAGACTCCCTGCGGACCTGGCATCTTTTCACTCCCTCCTCTCTACATTTTCTTCATCTGTTTCTGCTGCTAAGGCCACTTTCTACCACTCTAAATTCCAAGCATCTGCCTCTAACCCTAAAAAGCTCTTTGCCACATTCTCCTCCCTGCTGACTGAATCCCCCCCCCCCCCCTCCCTCTCTGTGGATGACTTCGTCAACCACTTTGAAAAGAAGGTTGACGACATCCGATCCTCGTTTGTTAAGTCAAATGACACTGCTGGTCCTGCTCACACTGCCCTACCCTATGCTTTGACTTCTTTCTCCCCTCTCTCTCCAGATAAAATCTTGCGACTTGTGACTGCAGGCCGCCCAACAACCTTCCCGCTTGACCCCATCCCCTCCTCTCTTCTCCAAACCATCTCCGGTGACCTTCTCCCCTACCTCACCTCGCTGATCAACTCATCCTTGACCGCTGGCTATGTCCCTTCCGTCTTCAAGAGAGCGAGAGTTGCACCTCTTCTCAAAAAACCAACACTCGATCCCGCCAACTCTCTTGCTATCTCTCTCAGAATGACCTTCTTGATCCAAACCAGTCAGGTTTCAGGACTGGTCATTCAACTGAGACTGCTCTTCTCTGTGTCACGGAGGCTCTCCGCACTGCTAAAGCTAACTCTCTCTCCTCTGCTCTTGTCCTTCTAGACCTGTCTGCTGCCTTTGATACTGTGAACCATCAGATCCTCCTCTCCACCCTCTCCGAGCTGGGCATCTCCGGCGCGGCTCACTCTTGGATTACGTCCTACCTGACCGGTCGCTCCTACCAAGTGGCGTGGCGAGAAGCTGTCTCCGCACCACGTGCTCTCACCACTGGTGTCCCCCAGGGCTCAGTTCTAGGCCCTCTCCTATTCTCGCTATACACCAAGTCACTTGGCTCTGTCATATCCTCACATGGCCTCTCCTATCATTGCTACGCTGACGATACACAACTAATCTTCTCCTTTCCCCCTTCTGATAAACAGGTGGCGAATCGCATCTCTGCATGTCTTGCAGACATATCAGTATGGATGACGGATCACCACCTCAAGCTGAACCTTGGCAAGACGGAGCTGCTCTTCCTCCCGGGGAAGGACTGCCCGTTCCATGATCTCACCATCACGGTTGACATGACAACTCCGTTGTGTCCTCCTCCCAGAGTGCGAAGAGCCTTGGCGTGACCCTGGACAACACCCTGTCGTTCTCCGCTAACATCAAGGCGGTGACCCGATCCTGCAGGTTCATGCTCTACAACATTTGGAGAGTACGACCCTGCCTTACACAGGAAGCGGCACAGGTCCTAATCCAGGCACTTGTCATCTCCCGTCTGGATTACTGCAACTCGCTGTTGGCTGGGCTCCCTGCCTGTGCCATTAAACCCCTACAACTCATCCAGAATGCCGCAGCCCGTCTGGTGTTCAACCTTCCCAAGTTCTCTCACGTCACCCCGCTCCTCCGCACACTCACTGGCTTCCAGTTGAAGCTCGCATCTGTTACAAGACCATGGTGCTTGCCTATGGAGCTGTGAGGGGAACGGCACCTCCGTACCTTCAGGCTCTGATCAGTCCCTACACCCAAACGAGGGCATTGCGTTCATCCACCTCTGGCCTGCTGGCTCCCCTTCCTCTGCGGAAGCATAGTTTCCGCTCAGCCCAGTCAAAACTGTTCGCTGCTCTGGCACCCCAATGGTGGAACAAGCTCCCTCACGACGCCAGGACAGCGGAGTCACTCACCACCTTCCGGAGACATTTGAAACCCCACCTCTTTAAGGAATACCTGGGATAGGATAAAGTAATCCTTCTACCCCCCCCCCCCCCCCCCCCCCTAAAAAATTATAATATATATATATATATATATTGTAAAGTGGTTATACCACTGGCTATAGGGTGAATGCACCAATTTGTAAGTCGTTCTGGATAAGAGCGTCTGCTAAATGACGTAAATGTAATGTAAATGAAGGAGGCTTCTGATATTAACGTGCAGAAAACCAAGGCTTTTACGGTTACAGAAGTCAACAAATGATAGCTCCTGGGGAGTAGGAGTGATACTGGGGGCTGCAGGGCCTGGGTTAGCCTCTACATCACCAGAGGAACAGAGGAGGACTAGAATAAGGATACGGCTAAAGGCTTTAAGAACTGGTCTTTTAGTGCGTTGGGTACAGAGAATAAAGGGGGCAGATTTCCGGGCGTTGTAGAAAAGATTCAGGGCATTATGTACAGACAAGGATATGGAAGGATATGAGTACAGTGGAGGTAAACCTAAGCATTGGGTAACAATGGAAGAGATAGCATCACTGGAGGCACCGATTGAGCCGGTCTCGGCGTGTATGGGGGGTGGGACAAAGGAACTATTTGAGGCAGTTTGAGAGGGACTTGGGGTTCTACAGTGAAATTGTATAATAAGAGCTAACTGGAACAGCAATAGGCAAGGCATATTGACATGGGAGAGAGGCATAAAGCAATCACAGGTGTTATTAGAGAGAGCTAAGACAACAACTGGTAATGGCGATAAAGTTTGGGCTGAGGCTAAACAGAATAAACAGGACAGGGTACCATGTAAAGGAACAGTCCAGCAGGCATCAGCTGTGCACCTGAGTGATCATAAGGTCCAGTGAACAGCAATATGTGAGTCCGAGAGCAGTTCGAATTGGTGGCCCCGGACAATGGAGAAAATACACTAATGGTGGCTAATAGCAAGTAGCTAGTTAGCTGGTTAGCTGGCTACTCCCGTCCGGTAGACAGAGAGGTAGATAGCCGGGGCTAGCTCAAGGCTCAAGGCTAACTGGTGCTTCTGGGGCAGTGGTGATTAGCCTACAGGGACATCCATTCGGTTGCGGCTAGCTAGATCCAGTGTTAAGGTCCAGTGACTCAGTTATTCCAGCAGAACATCCGATGTTCTGGGTGAAAACCGCTAACGGTGGCTAATAGCAAGTAGCTAGTTAGCTAGTTAGCTGGCTGGCTAGTTTCAACTGGAGATTCTAGATAAAGGTGAGTAAATAATAGAATCCGTTCCACATTGAGTGAGGCGGGTTGCAGGAAAGTATATTTTGTAGAAGGATGAAAAGTGTGATAGGGAAATATATACGTAAGATACAAAAAAATACAAAAAACTGGCTATTTACATGGACACACAAGAGAACACGAATGCACTGCTACGCCATCTTGGATTGGAATGTTATGGACATACACAAAATAGTCCAAATTGGTGAAGTGAAATTAAAAAAATAACTAGTAACGGATAAGTGGTGCATATGTATTTACCCCCTTTGCTATGAAGCCCCTAAATAAGATCTGGTGCAAACAATTACCTTCAGAAGTCACATAATTAGTTAAATAAAGTCCACCTGTGTGCAATCTAAGTGTCACATGATCTGTCACATGATCTCAGTATATATACACCTGTTCTGAAAGGCCCCAGAGTCTGCAACACCACTAAGCAAGGGGCACCACCAAGCAAGTGGCACCATGAAGACCAAGGAGCTCTCCAAACAGGTCAAGGACAGAGTTGTGGAGAAGTACAGATCAGGGTTGGGTTATATAAAAATATCTGAAACTTTGAACATCCCACGGAGCACCATTAAATCCATAATTAAACAAATTGAAAGAATATGGCACCACAACAAACCTGCCAAGAGAGGGCCGCCCAACAAAACTCACGGACCAGGCAAGGAGGGCATTAATCAGAGAAGCAACAAAGAGACAAAAGATAACCCTGAAGGAGCTGCAAAGCTCCACAGCGGAGATTGGAGTATCTGTCCATAGGACCACTTTAAGCCATACATTCCACAGAGCTGGGCTTTACGGAAGAGTGGCCAGAAAAAATCCATTGCTTAAAGAAAAAAATAAGCAAACACGTTTGGTGTTCGCCAAAAGGCATGTGGGAGACTCCCCAAACATATGGAAGAAGGTATTCTGGTCAGATGAGAATAGTTATGCACGCTCAAGTTTTCTGTTTTTTTGTCTTATTTCTTGTTTGTTTCACCCCCAAAAAATATTTTGCATCTTCAAAGTTGTAGGCATGTTGTGTAAATCTAATTATACAAACCCCCCCCCAAATCCATTTTAATTCCAGGTTGTAAGGCAACAAAATAGGAAAAATGCCAAGGGGGGTGAATACTTTCGCAAGGCATAACCCTTTACTTATTCCACATTTTGTTGTGTTACAGCCTGAATTAGAAAATGTATTAAATGCCTCTCCCATCAATCCTATTAGCCAACGTTCAATCTTTTGAGAATAAAATTGACGATTTAAGAGTACGGTTATCCTACCAACGGGACATTAAAAACTGTAATATCTTATGTTTCACGGAGTCGTGGCTGAACGACAACAATGACAACATTCAGCTAGCGGGCTATACGCTACATCGACAGGACAAAACTGCAGACTCTGGTAAGACAAGGGGTGGCGGTCTGTGTATATTTGTAAACAACAGCTGGTGCACAAAATCAAATACTAAGGAAGTCTCAAGGTTTTGCTCGCCTGAGGTAGAGTATCTTATGATAAGCTGTAGACCACACTATTTACCAAGATAGTTTTCATCTATATTTTTCATAGCTGTCTATTTACCACCACAAACCAATGCTGGCATTAAGATTGCACTGAATGAGTTGTACAAGGCCATTAATCAACAGGAAAACGCTCATCCAGATGCAGCGCTCCTAGTAGCCGGGGACTTTAATGCAGGGAAACTTAAATCCGTTCTACCTCATTTCTACCAGCATGTTAAATGTGCAACCAGAGGGGAAAAAACTCTAGACCACCTTTACTCCACACACAGAGACGCATACAAAGCTCTCCCTCGCCCTCCATTTGGCAAATCTGACCATAACTCTATCCTCCTGATTCCTGCTTATAAGCAAAAACTGAAGCAGGAAGCACCAGTGATTCGGCTAATAAAAAAGTGGTCAGATGACGCAGATGCTAAGCTACAGGACTGTTTTGCTAGCACAGACTGGAACATGTTCCGGGATTCTTCAGACAGCATTGAGGAGTACACCACATCAGTCACTGGCTTCATCAATAAGTGCATTGCATCGATGATGTCGTCCCCACAGTGACCGTACGTACATACCCCAACCAGAAGCCATGGATTACAGGAAACATCCGCACTGAGCTAAAGGGTAGAGCTGCCGCTTTCAAGGAACGGGACTCTACCGGACGCTTATAAGAAATCCCGCTATGACCTCCGACGAACCATCAAACAGGCAAAGAGTCAATACAGGTCTAAGATTGAATCATACTACACTGGCTCTGACGCTCGTCGGATGTGGCAGGGCTTGAAAACTATTACAGACTACAAAGGGAAGCACAGCCGCGAGCTGCCCAGTGACACAAGCCTACCAGACGAGCTAAACCACTTCTATGCTCGCTTCGAGGCAAGCAACACTGAAGCATGCATGAGAGCACCAGCTGTTCCGGACGACTATGTGATCACGCTCTCCGTAGCCGATGTGAGTAAGACTTTTAAGCAGGTCAACATTCACAAGGCCGCAGGGCCAGACGGATTACCAGGACGTGTACTCCGAGCATGCTGACCAACTGGCAAGTGTCTTCACTGACATTTTCAACATGTCCCTGACTGAGTCTGTAATACCAACATGTTTCAAGCAGACCACCATAGTCCCCGTGCCCAAGAACTCTAAGATAACCTGCCTAAATGACTACCGACCCGTAGCACTGACGTCTGTAGCCATGAAGTGCTTTGAAAGACTGGTCATGGCTCACATCAACAGCATAATCCCAGAAACCCTAGACCCACTCCAATTTGCATACCGCCCCAACAGATCCACAGATGATGCAATCTCTATCGCACTCCACACTGCCCTTTCCCACCTGGACAAGAGGAACACCTACGTGAGAATGCTATTCATTGACTGCAGCTCAGCATTCAACACCATAGTGCCCTCTAAGCTCATCACTAAGCTAAGGATCCTGGGACTAAACACCTCCCTCTGCAACTGGATCCTGGACTTCCTGACGGGCCGCCCCCAGGTGGTAAGGGTAGGTAACAACACATCTGCCACACTGATCCTCAACACGGGGGCCCCTCAGGGGTGCGTGCTCAGTCCCCTCCTGTACTCTCTGTTCACCCATGACTGCATGGCCAGGCACGACTCCAACACCATCATTAAGTTTGCCGACGACACAACAGTGGTAGGCCTGATCACCGACAACGATGAGACAGCCTATAGGGAGGAGGTCAGAGATCTGGCCGTGTGGTGCCAGGACAACAACCTCTCCCTCAACGTGACCAAGACAAAGGAGATGATTGTGGACTACAGGAAAAAAAAGAGGACTGAGCACGCCCCCATTCTCATCGACGGGGCTGTAGTGGAACAGGTTGAGAGCTTCAAGTTCCTTGGTGTCCACATCACCAACGAACTATCATGGTCCAAACACACCAAGACAGTCGTGAAGAGGGCACGACAAAGCCTATTCCCCCTCAGGAGACTAAAAAAATTTGGCATGGGTCCTCAGATCCTCAAAAAATTCTACAGCTGCACCATCGAGAGCATCCTGACTGGTTGCATCACCGCCTGGTATGGCAACTGCTTGGCCTCTGACCGCAAGGCACTACAGAGGGTAGTGCGTACGGCCCAGTACATCACTGGGGCAAAGCTCCCTGCCATCCAAGACCTCTATACCAGGCGGTGTCAGAGGAAGGCCCTCAAAATTGTCAAAGACTCCAGCCACCCTAGTCATAGACTGTTCTCTCTGCTACCGCACGGCAAGCGGTACCGGAGTGCCAAGTCTAGGTCCAAAAGACTTCTCAACAGCTTCTACCCCCAAGCCATAAGACTCCTGAACAGCTAATCATGGCTACCCGGACTATTTGCACTGCCCCCCCACCCCATCCTTTTTACGCTGCTGCTACTCTGTTAAGTATTTATGCATAGTCACTTTAACTCTACCCACATGTACATATTACCTCAACTACCTCAACTAGCCGGTGCCCCCGCACATTGACTATGCAACGGTACCCCCCTGTATATATAGCCTCCCTACTGTCACTTTATTTTACTGTATATATAGCCTCCCTACTGTCACTTATTTCACTTCTGCTCTTTTTTTCTCAACACTTTTTTGTTGTTGTTTTATTCTTACTTTTTTGTTTAAAATAAATGCACTGTTGGTTAAGGGCTGTAAGTAAGCATTACACTGTAATGTCTGCACCTGTTGTATTCGGCGCATGTGACCAATAAAATTTGATTTGATTTTTGATTTGATTTTTAAATCAATGTTTCTCTCACCCATCTACACTCAATACCCCATAATAATTAATTGAAAATGAAATACAGAAATATCTCATTTACATAAGTATTCAAACCACTGAGTCAAAATATGCTAGAATCACCTTTGGCAGAAATGTGCTTTGCCACACCTGGATTGTACAATATTTGCACATTATAAAAAAAAAACCCACTCTGTCAAGTGGGTTGTTGATCTTTGCTAGACAGACATTTTCAAGTCTTGCAATAGATTTTGACGTCAATTTAAGTCAAAACTGTAACTCGGCCATTCAGGAACATTCACTGTCTTCTTGTTAAGTAACTCCAGTGTAGATTTGGCCTTGTGTTTTAGGTTATTGTCCTGCTGAAAGCTGAATTCATCTCCCAGTGTCTGATGGAAGCAGACGGAACCAGGTTTTCCTCTAGGATTTTGCCTGTGCGTAGCTCTATTCCGTTTCTTTTTATCCTAAAAATACTCCCTAGTCCTTCCATAACATGATACTGCCACCACTATGCTTGAAAATATGAAGAGTGGTACTCAGTGATGTGCTGTGTTGGATTTGCCCCAAACATAGCCACATTTTTATGCAGTTTTACTTTAGTGCCTTATTGCAAACAGGATGCATGTTTTGGAATATTTGTATTCTGTACAGGCTTCCTTCTTTTCACTCTGTCATTTAGGTTAGTATTGTGGAGTAACAACAATGTTGTTGATCCATCCTCAATTTTCTCCTATAACAGCCATTAAACTCTGTAACTGTTTTAAAGTCACCATTGGCCTCATGGTGTAATCCCTGAGCGGTTTCCTTTCTCTCTGGCAACTGAGTTAGGAATGATGCCTGTATATTTGTAGTGACTGGGTGTATTGATACACCATCCAAAGTGTAATTAATAACTTCACCACGCTCAAAGGGTTATTCCGCTTTTTATTTTATTTGCCCATCTACCAATAGGTGCCCTTCTTTGAGAGGCATTGGAAAACCTCCCTGGTCTTTGTGGTTGAATCTGTGTTTGAAATTCACTGCTCCACTTTGACATTATGGGGTATTGTGTGTAGGCCAGTGACACAAAATCTCAATGTAATCCATTTTAAATGCAGGCTGTAACACAACACAATGTGGAAAAAGTAAAGGGGTGTGAATACTTTCTGAAGGCACTGCACCCCTTGACATTGTGCATCTGAAGCAGAGAATAGCTTAACTCACACATTGTTTACATTGTTCAGCTATATGTTCTCAATTTAAAAACAATACCAGTAGACAATGTCTTTGAGGCTAATCATTATACCAGATGATGTACATGCCTTGTGCTGAAATTAAATTGTTTAGGGCAAATCCAACCCTTATAATCTTGGTGGTGAAATCTCTGGAAGCAGGAGATGATGGGATCCTTAGATTAAAACATACAACTACTACAACCACCAAGTTAATATCAGAAGATCTGAGAGGCTGAGAGCTCAGCACTCTGAGAGAGGAGACCACCACCTTACGGGGGCTGTTAGCGAAAAGGGAGCAGGAGATCTCCCTTCAGAGGGAGGCGTTGCAGGAGGCCCACAGGGAGAAGGAGTCAGTGGATGCACTGAGAGAGGAGCAACAGGAGGAGCTGAGAGAGGAGTTAACCCTCCAGGCAACAGGAGGAGCTGAGAGAGGAGTTCACCCTCCAGGCAACAGGAGGAGCTGAGAGAGGAGTTCACCCTCCAGGCAACAGAAGGAGCTGAGAGAGGAGTTAACCAGGCAACAGGAGGAGCTGAGAGAGGAGTTCACCCTCCAGGCAACAGGAGGAGCTGAGAGAGGAGTTCACCCTCCAGGCAACAGGAGGAGCTGAGAGAGGAGTTAACCAGGCAACAGGAGGAGCTGAGAGAGGAGTTCACCCTCCAGGCAACAGGAGGAGCTGAGAGAGGAGTTCACCCTCCAGGCAACAGGAGGAGCTGAGAGAGGAGTTAACCAGGCAACAGGAGGAGCTGAGAGAGGAGTTAACCCTCCAGGCAACAGGAGGAGCTGAGAGAGGAGTTAACCAGGCAACAGGAGGAGCTGAGAGAGGAGTTAACCCTCCAGGCAACAGGAGGAGCTGAGAGAGGAGTTAACCAGGCAACAGGAGGAGCTGAGAGAGGAGTTAACCAGGCAACAGGAGGAGCTGAGAGAGGAGTTAACCCTCCAGGCAACAGGAGGAGCTGAGAGAGGAGTTAACCAGGCAACAGGAGGAGCTGAGAGAGGAGTTAACCAGGCAACAGGAGGAGTTGAGAGAGGAGTTAACCCTCCAGGCAACAGGAGGAGCTGAGAGAGGAGTTAACCCTCCAGCAGCAGAGAGCTCAGTCCTTAGAGCAGAGGCTGGCGGAGCCAGGTTTCAGAGTAGAGCCAACTCCCCGCACTCGCGTTAAGGAGCGTGGGACCGTTTCAGGCACCCTGTTATACTGTGTCTCCAGTGCGCTTTCACAGCCCAGGTGCGCTTGGTGCCCGCGCCCCGCACTTGCCAGGCTAAAGTGAGCATTCAGCCTGCTCCTCGCACCAAACCAGTGGTGTTTCTGTCTAGCTCTGTGTCCTGCGCCTGACTCCGCTACACACTGACGCCTGACAAATTGTAAAAGAAAGAAAGTATAGCTATAAGATATACATTTTATCCAATGCCAACGCCAACGCCAATGCCAACGCCAATGCCAACGCCAATGCCAACGCCAATGCCAACGCCAATGCCAACGCCAATGCCAACGCTAACGCCAATGCCAATGCCAACGCCAACGCCAACGCCAATGCCAACGCCAACGCCAACGCAGCCATAGGCCTACAGCAGTGGTTCCCGACTCCAGTATCCCCAAGACCACCACAACAATGACATTGTTTATGCTAAATGTGTTTCAATTGTAATAGAAAGAAGATAGTTGGGCTATAATAAATCATTTTTATCCCAATGGGATCACGGCAAAGCAGAAATGACAAAATACTTTTTATCCAATGGGGTCACGGCAAAGCAGAGATGACAAAATACTTTTTATCCAATGGGGTCACGGCAAAGCAGAGATGACACAATACTTTTTATCCAATGGGGTCACGGCAAAGCAGAGATGACACAATACTTTTTATCCAATGGGGTCACGGCAAAGCAGAGATGACAAAATACTTTTTATCCAATGGGTTCACGGCAAAGCAGAGATGACACAATACTTTTTATCCAATGGGGTCACGGCAAAGCAGAGATGACAAAATACTTTTTATCCAATGGGGTCACGGCAAAGCAGAGATGACACAATACTTTTTATCCAATGGGGTCACGGCAAAGCAGAGATGACACAATACTTTTTATCCAATGGGGTCACGGCAAAGCAGAGATGACAAAATACTTTTTATCCAATGGGTTCACGGCAAAGCAGAGATGACACAATACTTTTCATTTCCCCCATTCAACAATATAGCCTATTATTAAAGTACAGTATGTTTACAATATCATAAACAATAGTATTTTACACGTTCCAAATGACATGTTATATAGTCATACGTGTGTACATAAATAAATGACTGTGAAAGTGTGTTTCTGTTTAATCAGCAGTTATTGCTACACTCTTCATTCGGTTTAAGGGGGGGGGGGGCTTTTTGTCATGACGACAAGTTGACGGTGCTCTGTACTCAAACGGTAAAACAGAATCATTCGGATTGACCAAAGCACAACTGAGGGACGTCTCCTTTCATACCTGTTAAAAGGACTAAGTAGTAGAAGTAGAAACGAATACTGCTCCAGCGTTGCTCATCTTTCATTGTGGGAATCCAGTCTGGTGTCTTGATAGAGGTCAGCTGGTGAACCTTCAGTACATAAACAGATGAGAAGCACTCCTGATGTTTAGAATACCCCTTCTTCAGGTCACCTCTACCATCAGGGCTCTTAAGTGTTTGGTCGTGTTTAATTCAGGTGTTTCAGTGTCATATAAAGATTACATCTGTTGTTGTTGAACAACCACTAGTCAACACAGCAGGTATCCCATTGAGGCCTTTGTCCTATGCTGTAATGTCCATACGCTTTCAATGGGTCAGATATATGTTGTACAATTTGTGTGTCCCCTTTTCGTAGGCGTAGATTATTAGATTAGATGGTTGCATTCAAGGTCGTTATTATTGATCTGCTGTCAGTGTCAGCAGAGTAGGACTATGCTACCCTGTGATTTGTCGTATAAAAAAAAAATATTCTGCTAATGTCTCCAGTCATATAAATCATAGCAGAATTGCATGAAATGTGTTTATCAAAGGCCACATTTTTCCCCGTTCAAAGCAAAAGAGAAGAAACGTATCCGCTATAGCCTAGGCCACTGTGCACAGTGATTCAATTTAGTTATATTAATAGCCTAGATTATGACTATCCAATCTACTCATCTACTCATCACAGTAGGAATAGTGGGCTTACTTTAGTCTGGAAATGTGACGATAGATGCATGCAATGCTTTATTTAAGGTGCATTTTCATGGTGGAAAAAATAGCTTCCCCAAAATGTGAAACTCACACACCGCCTATGAGAGACTGATTCTAGATAGATAGACTACAAGCTGTCTGGCTAATGTTGGCTACTTAGTCTTGTTGTGAACACCTGGTTAGCATAACAGCTAAACTTAAACTAAACTCGAAATCAGACTTACCAGTGATTATGATCGGAGCAGACCCTGTACTGACAGCTGTCTGGTTTCAGGTCTTCACGGGCAAAAAAGGTTTTATTCGCTTTCCTGACAGTTCTTGAGTCTTATCTCCTTGGTGTTTCATGACTGCGGGCAATCTGTAAAAATATGTTTTCCAAGTTGTCTTTCCTGCCTTGTTAGCCAAGTACGGAAGAAATTGACCATGGTGATGAATCAACTAGTTTTAGGCAGCTGTTGTTGTCGGAAGAATTGATGGCGGTGGTCTTCCAACATGGCTGCCAGGAGGCGTCGTGCATCACCTGGCAACCCTCTATAGCAGTGGTATTCATATTTTTTCAGCGGGGACCCCAAATCGGTAAATTCTGATTTTAACTACTGTATCTTTCCCTTGACTGCTTTCTATGGCACAAAGAGGACCCCATTCAAAGACAGACCAATTCAATGACGCACCGGGTAAAATCCTGTTAAGAAAGAAAATTCTTGAAAATAAAATTCCTCCTTCCTCCTTCCAAACCGTGTATGTGTTTATTTGTGTGTGTGTGGTGTGTGTGTGTGTGTGTGTGTGTGTGTGTGTATGTGTGTGTGTGTTTGTGCATGTGTGTGTACTTGTCTGTAATGTGTGTGTCTCATGATTCTATAGCTAGAGGACGTTTCTTTGGGACCATCAAGTGATGTCCTGACAACTGATACGCAGAATTGTTTTGCTGCCTACCATTCAGCTGTTTTTCTAACCTCATTGTCTGAAGCGTTGGCGTTAGGTAGTTAGTAGCTACTGTGTTCGAAATGTAGCTAGCTTGTTGCTACCTGGATAGCTAACTAGACAATAGCTGGAACGACCTAGCGAACAGACGCGAACTGGCTGAGTCGATTCAGTGGCTAGCTTTGCACTTGGCTGGCTAACAGTAGCTGCTAGGGGTAAGTTATAACCGACATTTGTGTTTTGTTTTTACATACTGGTAACCAGAGTCGTTCAAGGGAATTCGGGACATGGGTGACTAGTTAACGTTAGCTTGGCTCTCTCTGTGTGTTCATGCCGTGGGAGGAGGGTTTTCTTCGTTGGCAGAAAGCAATGGCTAGCTAGTATGCTAACTATTCTAGCTAACTAACTGGCTGAATAAGTTGACGATGGACTCGCTCAAGCTGTCGGGACTAACCCAGAACTTTACACAACGTTAGACACGGACACGAATGATCTGCTTGGCGTGTTGACACACTGGTGGTTTGTTGTGGCCGAGTATTGGTGCTAAACCGTGTTGTTGGAGGCTGGCATGCTAGTTGGCTGTGGCATCATAGGAATCGGTGCCCTGGACAGTTTTCACGGAAGAATACTGTACCAAGTTAGCTAGCTGAATAAACTAAGTTAGTCTATTCCTAGAAAACATTGCACCGCTGTAGTTTACAACAATTATAGTTTCTGAGGTGGAAGTTGGGAGAGTTATATTTGGGTGTTTCAGTGAAACATAAGTGAGGGAGGCCCCGCTCTCTCGCTTTCCCAGATGTTTAGTTCATTTCATTCTGATCTCATTTGCATTATTGTAGCCATTTTCTGTAGCCTGTCAACTATGTGTCTGTCTATCCCTGTTCTCTCCTCTCCGCACAGGCTATACAAACGCCTCACACTGCGTGGCTGCTGCCACTCTAACCTGGTAGTCCCTGCACGCACGACCCACGTGGAGTTCCAGGTCTCCGGCAGCCTCTGGAACTGCCGTTCTGTGGCCAACAAAGCAGAGTTCATCTCAGTCTATGCTACCCTCCAGTCCCTCGACTTCTTGGGGCTGACGGAACCCATGGATTACCACAGAAAACACTGCTACTCCTACTGCTCTCTCCTCGTCTGACCATGTGTTCTCGCATACCCCGAGAGCATCTGGTCAGCGGGGTGGTGGCAATGGAATCCTCATCCCTCCCAAGTGGACATTCTCTCTTTCTCCCCTGACCCGTCTATCTCCTTATTTGAATTCCATGCTGTCACAGTCACTAGCCCATTCAAGCTTAACAGCCTTATCATTTATCGCCCTCCAGGTTCCCTTGGAGAGTTCATCAATGAGCTTGATAAGTTCCTTTCCTGAGGATGGCTCACCCCTCACAGTTCTGGGTGACTTTAACCTCCCTACGTCTACCTTTGACTAATTTCTCTCTGCCTCCTTCTTTCCACTACTCTCCTCTTTTGACCTCACCCTCTCACCGTCCCCCCCTACTCACAAGGCAGGCAATACGCTTGACCAAATCTTTACTAGATGCTGTTCTTCTACAAATCTCACTGCAACTCCCCTCCAAGTCTCCGACCACTACTTTTTATCCTTTTCTCTCTCGCTCTCCTCCAACATTTCTCACTCTGCCCCTACTCAGATGGTAATGCGCCGTAGCAACCTTCGCTCACTCTCTCCCGCTACTCTCTCCTCTTCCATCCTATCATCTCTTCCCTCTGCTCAATCCTTCTCCCTCCAATCTCCTGATTCTGCCTCCTCAACTCTCCTCTCCTCCCTTTCTGCATGCTTTGACTCTCTATGTTCCCTATCCTCCCGGCCGGCTCGGTCCTCCCCTCCAGCTCCGTGGCTTGATGACTCATTGCGAGCTCACAGAACAGGGCTCCGGGCAGCCGAGCAGAAATGGAGGAAAACTAGACTCCCTGCGGACCTGGCATCTTTTCACTCCCTCCTCTCTACCTTTTCTTCCTCTGTTTCTGCTGCTAAAGCCACTTTCTACCACTCTAAATTCCAAGCATCTGCCTCTAACCCTAGGAAGCTCTTTGCCACCTTCTCTTCCCTGCTGAATCCTCCTCCCCCTCCCCCCCCTCCCTCTCCATTTTGAAAAGAAGGTTGACGACATCCGATCCTCGTTTGTTAAGTCAAATGACACCGCTGGTCCTGCTCACACTGCCCTACCCTATGCTTTGACTTCTTTCTCCCCTCTCTCTCCAGATGAAATCTTGCGACTTGTGACGGCTGGCCGCCCAACAACATGCCCGCTTGACCCTATCCCCTCCTCTCTTCTCCAGACCATTTCCGGAGACCTTCTCCCTTACCTCACCTCGCTCATCAACTCATCCTTGAACGCTGGCTATGTCCCTTCTGTCTTCAAGAGAGCGAGAGTTGCACCCCTTCTCAAAAAACCTACACTCGATCCCTCTGATGTCAACAACTACAGACCAGTATCCCTTCTTTCTTTTCTCTCCAAAACTCTTGAGCGTGCCGTCTTTAGCCAACTCTCTTGCTATCTCTCTCAGAATGACCTTCTTGATCCAAACCAGTCAGGTTTCAAGACTGGTCATTCAACTGAGACTGCTCTTCTCTGTGTCACATAGGCTCTCCGCACTGCTAAAGCTAACTCTCTCTCCTCTGCTCTCGTCCTTCTAGACCTATCTGCTGCCTTTGATACTGTGAACCATCAGATCCTACTCTCCACCCTCTCTGAGTTGGGCATCTCCGGCGTGGCTCACTCTTGGATTGCGTCCTACCTGACAGGTCGCTCCTACCAGGTGGCGTGGCGAGAATCTGTCTCCGCACCACGTGCTCTCACCACTGGTGTCCCCCAGGGCTCAGTTCTAGGCCCTCTCCTATTCTCGCTATACACCAAGTCCCTTGGCTCTGTCATATCCTCACATGGCCTCTCCTATCATTGCTACGCAGACGACACACAACTAATCTTCTCCTTTCCCCCTTCTGATAACCAGGTGGCGAATCGCATCTCTGCATGTCTGGCAGACATATCAGTGTGGATGACGGATCACCACCTCAAGCTGAACCTCGGCAAGACGGAGCTGCTCTTCCTCCCGGGGAAGGACTGCCCATTCCATGATCTCGCCATCATGGTTGACAAATCCGTTGTGTCCTCCTCCCAGAGTGCAAAGAGCCTTGGCATGACCCTGGACAACACCCTGTCGTTCTCTGCTAACATCAAGGCGGTGACCCGATCCTGTAGTTTCATGCTCTACAACATTCAGAGAGTACGACCCTGCCTTAAACAGGAAGCGGCACAGGTCCTAATCCAGGCAATTGTCATCTCCCGTCTGGATTACTGCAACTTGCTGTTGGCTTGGCTCCCTGCCTGTGCCATTAAACCCCTACAACTCATCCAGAATGCCGCAGCCCGTCTGGTGTTCAACCTTCCCAAGGTCTCTCACGTCACCCCACTCCTCCGCACACTCCACTGGCTTCCAGTTGAAGCTCGCATCTGCTACAAGACCATGGTGCTTGCCTACGGAGCTGTGAGGGGAACGGCACCTCCGTACCTTCAGGCTCTGATCAGTCCCTACACCCAAACGAGGTCATTGCGTTCATCCACCTCTGGCCTGCTGGCCCCCTTACCTCTGCGGAAGCACAGTTCCCGCTCAGCCCAGTCAAAACTGTTCGCTGCTCTGGCACCCCAATGGTGGAACAAGCTCGCTCACAACACCAGGACAGCGGAGTCACTCACCACCTTCCGGAGACACTTGAAACCCCACCTCTTTAAGGAATACCTGGGATAGGATAAAGTAATCCTTCTACTGCCCCTTACCCCACCCCCAATAAATAAATAAAAAAGAGCGTCTGCTAAATTCTGTAAATGTAAAAAATGTAAGACTCGAGGCTGTAATCGCTGCCAAAGGTGCTTCAACAAAGTATTGAGAAAAGGGTCTGAATACTAATAGTAATGTAATGTAAATGATATCTCCAGGAGTGTGAAGTATAATTTTTGTCTTTATCTGTTGTGGTCTAGTGCTGTCTTGTTGCTAGCTAGCGTTATCTACTTTAAGTGCTGCCTGTCTTCCCAGTAGCCTACTTGGCATGTGAACTGCTGACTGCTCATAACTTGCAGATGACTGTTGACACAATCAACCAGGATTAACGGGCAGGGCAATTTGTGACTTGTTTTGGTAATCAGTGGCTGTTTCTCCTCTCCTAGACAATCAGCAATTAGTACCGGGAGGTGTGCTCTTCACATTTGCAATGGTAAATATCCAATTAGTATGAGTACTTCAGTCTCCCCTGTTTTCTCAGCGGCAGCTGTAAGCAGTGCTCTCGTCGCAAAACAAAGATCATTGCCGAAACAAAGACGGTTCTCCCGAGTTGTTCTGTGGAGTTGTTTGAGGAAGGAAAGAGAGGAATGCTCCACACCACTCTCTCACTTGAGTAGCTTACCTAGTTATGTTCAGATTATCTAATTTTTGCTCTTTTGTAGCTTTGGCAACTATGTGTGTGTTTTCTATACCTGTTTGCTCCTCTCCCTGTAGGCTTTACAGACGCTCCCAACCCCTTGCCTGCAACCCTTCTAATTTGGTGTACCCCTGCACGCGCAACCCATGTGGAATTCCGGGTCTCTGGCAGCGTTTGGAACTGCCAATCTGCAGTCAAGCCTATCAGTGGTCAAGAACACCAAGGTCATCTCAGCCTATGCTGCCCTTCAGTCCCTAGACGTTTTGGCCCTGATGGAGACATGGATCACCCCAGAGAACACTGCTACTCCAGCTGCTCTCTCTTCATCTGACTACATTTTCTTTCATAGTCCGAGAGCATCTGGTCGTCGCGGTGGAGGCACTCATTTCTCCTAAGTGGAGATGTTCTCTTTTCTCCCTCTCTCACCTGTCCATCTCCTCATTTGACACTTCACATCTTGATAAGCTCATTTCCTGACGATGGCTCACCACTCTTCATACTTGGCGACTTCAACCTCCCATTGTACCCTTTTCTCTCGGCCGGCTCGGCCCTCCCCTCCTGCTCCGTGACTGAGAGACTCATTGCGAGCTTATAGAACAGAGCTGTGGGCATCAACTAACCTTCAGGAGGACCTATCATCCTTCCACTCCCTCCTCTCTATCTTCTCTTCCTCTGTATCTGCTGCTAAAGCCACTTTCCATCACTAAGCTTCTGCCTCTGACCCTAGGAAACTCGTTTCCACCTTCTCCTACCTCGAAAAGAAGGTTGATGACATCCGCTCCTCATTCACTCAGCCTATTGAGTCCACTGGTCCCACTCACACAGAACTACCCTACGCCTTGACCTTTTACTCTCCTCTCTCTCCATATGAAATCCTGCGACTATTGAGGTCCGGCTGCCCGGCAACCTGCCCCCCTCCTCTCGTCTCCAGACCATCTCTGGAGACTTTGTCACTTCCCTCATCAACTCACCCCTGACCACTGGCTGCGTCCCCTCTGATTTCAAAATGGCCCAAGTTGCTCCCCTCCTCAAGAAACCAACACTAGACTCCTCTGACATCAAACACTACAGACCTGTATCTGTATCTTTCTTTTTAAAACACTTGAGCGTGCTGTCTCTGATCAACGCTCTCATTATCTCTCTCAGAACGATCTTCTTGACCCTAACCAGTCAGGCTTCAATATGGGTACTCAACCGAGACTGCTTTTCTCTGTGTCACGAAGGCTGCCCGCACTGCCAAAGCTGACTCTCTCTCCTCTGTTCTCATCCTCCTAGATCTATCCGCTGCCTTCAACACCCTGTCAGGGCTGGGCATCTCTGCACACTCTTGGATTGCATCCTACCTGACAGGCCGCTCCTACCAGGTGATGTGGAGAGGATCTGTGTCTGCACCACATACTCTCACTACTGGTGTCCCCCAGGGCTCGGTTCTAGGCCCTCTCCTCTTCTCTCTATACACCAAGTCACTCAGCTCCGTCATATCCTCACATGGTCTCTCCTATCATTGCTATGCGGATGACACTCTACTACTTTTCTCCTTTCCCCCTTCTGACACCCAGGTGGTGACACATATCTCTGCGTGCCTGGCAGATATCTCAGCTTGGATGTCGGCCCACCACCTCAAGCTCAACCTCAACAAGACGAAGCTGCTCTTCCTCCCGGGGAAGGCCTGCCCACTCCAAGACCTCTCCATCACGGTTGACAATTCCACATGTCCCCCTCCCAGAGTGCAAAGAACCTTGGCGTGACCCTGGACCACACCCTGTCAGTCAATGCAAACATCAAAGCAGTGACTCGCTCCTGCAGGTTCAAGCTCTACAACATTCGTAGAGTACGACCCTACCTCACATAGGAAGCGGCACAGGTCCTAATCCAGGCGCTTGTCATCTTCCGTCTACTGCAACTTGCTGTTGGCTGGGCTCCCCGCTTGTGCCATCAAACCCCTGCAACTTATCCAGAATGCTGCAGCCTGCCTGGTGTTAAACCTTCCCAAGTTCTCCCATGTCACCCCGCTCCTCCGCACACTCTACTGGCTTCCAGTCGAAGCTCGCATCCACTACAAGACCATTGTGATGAGTGTGATTGAAGGAGTCAGGCGCAGGAGGGTAATCACCGAATACAGAGTTTATTCCGTCGTACACAAATAGCGCTGGATAGCGACAACTGAAACAGGCACAGGGAAAAATCTACCCTGGCAATACAAGGTAACGGTAGCTCCAACAATAACAGGCACAGGGGAAATATCTACCCCGGCAATAACAATGTACGAGTAGCTCCACCGAGCTACACTACTCTCACGAATAAACAATCACCCACAAGGACAAGGGGGGCAGAGGGAACACTTATACATGGACTAATGAGGGGATAAGAACCAGGTGTGTGTAATTAACAAGACAAGACAAATGGAATGATGATATATGGAGCAGAAGTGGCTAGTAAGCCGGTGACGACGAATGCCGAAGCCTGCCCGAACAAGGAGGGGAGGCAGCCTCGGCGGAAGTCGTGACAACCATGGTGCTTGGCTACAGAGGTGCAAGAGGAACTGCCCCTCACTACCTTCAGGCTATGCTCAAACCCTACAACCCAACCTGAGCACTCTGTTCTGACACCTCTGGTCTCTTGGCCCTTCCACCCCTATGGGAGGGCAGTTCCCGCTCAGCCCAGTCCAAGCTCTTCTCTGTCCTGGCACCCCAATGGTGGAACCAGCTTCCCCCTGAAGCTAGGACAGCAGAGTCCCTGCCCATCTTCCGAAAACATCTGAAACCCTACCTCTTCAAAGAGTATCTTAAATAATCCCGCAGCACTCCCTCGCACAACCTCCTCACCCCAACTCCCCCCCCCCCATCCAGTGGATATAACACATGGATAGAATAATCATATGACCTTTGAAGTATTCTAACTAACCCTAACTAACCCCAAATGAGCCATGTATTACAGTGTGTGTTTCTATCTAACCTCTGTTCTACACAGGGAAACTCGAAGTCAATCTGAAATGAATCATCCTTTATTATCAACATGCTGGAGTGGTTCCAACAGACTCAATGCACCAAGTACAAAGTCGATCAGGAGCTCTCCCGGGGCAGTCCCGTTAGTTCTCTTATATACAGACAAGTTATATTTGCATGATTTAGCTTATTCATCATTCTTAATTAATTCATCATTATCGTTTGCTTCATTCATGTGACCGACCAATAACTCACAAGACTTCTTCTCTCCAAACTGAGACCTTGAAACTGAGATATCTTTCATTCTCAAAACAAGGGTCTGGGCAGATACTGATAGTGAGGATTCGTTCAATCAGTCACATGCATGAACACAGAAATTGGTTATTAGAAAAGCACAAACATAACATTTTCCATCACACCTCCTCTCACCCTCATGTTACCAACCAGCAGGGGCAGCATGTGATGTCCAGACGAGACCAGACCATCCTCATGTTGCCAACCAGCAGGGGCAGCATGTGATGTCCAGACGAGACCAGACCATTCTCATGTTGCCAACCAACAGGGGCAGCATGTGATGTCCAGATGAGACCAGACCATCCTCATGTTGCCAACCAGCAGGGGCAGCATGTGATGTCCAGACGAGACCAGACCATCCTCATGTTGCCAACCAACAGGGGCAGCATGTGATGTCCAGACGAGACCAGACCATCCTCATGTTGCCAACCAACAGGGGCAGCATGTGATGTCCAGACGAAACTATCCTCTCTCCACCTCTAGTTATTGACCTGTGTGTGTGTGTGTGTGTGTGTGTGTGTGTGTGTGTATGTGTGTGTGTGTGTGTGTATGAGTGTGTGTGTGTGTGTATGTGTGTGTGTGTGTGTGTGTGTGTATGTGTGTGTGTGTGTGTGTGTGTGTGTGTGTGTGTGTGTGTGTGTGTGTGTGTATGTGTGTATGTGTGTATGTGTGTGTGTGTGTGTGTGTGTGTGTGTGTGTGGGTGTGTGGGTGAATAAGTGTGTATGTGTCTGTTGTCTGGCCTGTAAGAGGAATTGAATGTTACCGCCACAACACATTAATGCCATCTATTGTTACGGGACAGAGAAATATGGGCTCTTCTTGTTAACCCCACCTGTAGCCTCCCATCTGAACCAGACAAAGTGAAAACATGGCTATTTCCTTTAAGACATAACTCTAACAATACTAACAAATCAACAAGTGGTAGGTTGCACAAGGCGTAAAAGCAGAGGTAACATTTAAAATAATGACGGGAGTGTTTAAATGAAGCGCTAAAGATGTCATTAAACTCTGAAAAGGAACATGGATTAAGGAAGATTTTCCAGCTGCTATTCTCAGCAGGTCTTAATAGTAACACAATTACAAGGTTAAAAATACACAGGTCAAACCATTACTGTCTCTCTCATGGTGCATTATCTGCCACTAACAAACACACTAGACAACTGCCACACACACTAGACAACTGCCAAACACACTAGACAACTGCCACACACACAAGACAACTGACAAACACACTAGACAACTGCCACACACACTAGACAACAGACACACACACTAGACAACTGACAAACACACTAGACAACTGCCATACACAATACACTACTGCCACACACACTAGACAACTGCCAAACACACTAGACAACTGCCAAACACACTAGACAACTGCCACACACACTAGACAACTGCCAAACACACTAGACAACTGCCACACACACAAGACAACTGACAAACACACTAGACAACTGCCACACACACTAGACAACAGACACACACACTAGACAACTGCCAAACACACTAGACAACTGCCACACACACAAGACAACTGACAAACACACTAGACAACTGCCACACACACTAGACAACAGACACACACACTAGACAACTGACAAACACACTAGACAACTGCCATACACAATACACAACTGCCACACACACTAGACAACTGCCAAACACACTAGACAACTGACAAACACACTAGACAACTGCCAAACACACTAGACAACTGCCACACACACAAGACAACTGACAAACACACTAGACAACTGCCACACACACTAGACAACAGACACACACACTAGACAACTGACAAACACACTAGACAACTGCCATACACAATACACAACTGCCACACACACTAGACAACTGCCAAATACACTACACAACTGCCAAACACACTAGACAACTGCAAAACACACTAGACAACTGCCAAACACACTACAACACTGCCAAACACAATACACAACTGCCAAAAAAACTAGACAACTGCCAAACACATTAGACAACTGCCAAAAACACTAGACAACTGCCAAACACACTAGACAACTGCCACACACACAAGACAACTGCCAAGTACACTACACAACTGCCAAACACACTAAACAACTGCCAAACACACTAGTCAACTGCCAAATACACTACACAACTGCAAAACACAATAGACAACTGCGAAACACACTAGACAACTGCCAAACACACTAGCCAACTCTCACACACACTAGACAACTGCCAAACACACTAGCCAACTGCAACACACACTAGCCAACTCCCTCACACACTAGACATCTGCCAAACACACTAGCCAACTGCCACACACACTAGACAACTGCCACACACACTAGACAACTGACAAACACACTAGACAACTGCCATACACAATACACAACTGCCACACACACTAGACAACTGCAAAACACACTAGACAACTGCCAAACACACTACAACCCTGCCAAACACACGACACAACTGCCAAAAACACTAGACAACTGCCAAACACTTTAGACAACTGCCAAACACACTAAACAACTGCCAAACACACTAGACAACTGCCACACACACTAAACAACTGCCACACACAATAGACAACTGCGAAACACACTAGACAACTGCCAAACACACTAGACAACTGCCAAACACACTAGACAACTGCCACACACACTAGACAACTGCCAAACACACTAGATAACTGACACACACACTAGACAACTGACACACACACTAGACAACTGACAAACACACTAGACAAATGCCAAACACACTACAACACTGCCAAACACAATACACAACTGCCAAAAAACTAGACAACTGCCAAAGACATTAGACAACTGCCAAAAACACTAGACAACTGCCAAACACACTAGACAACGGCCACACACACAAGACAACTGCCAAGTACACTACTCAACTGCCAAACACACTAGACAACTGCAAAACACACTAGACAACTGCCAAACACACTAGACAACTGCCACACACACTAGACAACTGCCAAACACACTAGACAACTGCCACACACACTAGACAACTGACACACACACTAGACAACTGCCAAACACAATAGACAACTGCCAAACACACTAGAAAACTGCCACACACACTAGACAACTGCCAAATACACTACACAACTGCCAAACACACTACACAACTGCAAAACACACTAAACAACTGCCAAACACACTACAACCCTGCCAAACACACTACACAACTCCCAAAAACACTAGACAACTGCTAAACACATTAGACAACTGCCAAACACACTAGACAACTGACACACACACTAGACAACTGCCAAGTACACTACTCAACTGCCAAACACACTAGACAACTGCAAAACACACTAGACAACTGCCAAACACACTAGACAACTGCCACACACACTAGACAACTGCCAAACACACTAGACAACTGCCACACACACTGGACAACTGACACACACACTAGACAACTGCCAAACACAATAGACAACTGCCAAACACACTAGAAAACTGCCACACACACTAGACAACTGCCAAATACACTACACAACTGCCAAACACACTACACAACTGCAAAACACACTAAACAACTGCCAAACACACTACAACCCTGCCAAACACACTACACAACTCCCAAAAACACTAGACAACTGCTAAACACATTAGACAACTGCCAAACACACTAGACAACTGACACACACACTAGACAACTGACAAACACACTAGACAACTGCCAAACACACTAGCCTACTCCCACACACACTAGACAACTGACACACACACTAGACAACTGACAAACACACTAGACAACTGCCAAACACACTAGACATCTGCTACACACACTAGACAACTGCCACACACACTAGACAACTGCCAAATACACTAAACAACTGCCAAACACACTAGACAACTGACACACACACTAGACAACTGCCAAACACATAATACAACTGCCAAACACATAAGACAACTGCCAAACACAGTAGACAACTGCCAAACACACTAGACAAATGCAACACACACTAGACAACTGCCACACACACTAGACAACTGCCACACACAGTAATCAACTGCCAAACACACTAGACAACTGACAAACACACTAGAAAACTGCCAAACACATTAGACAACTGACACACACACTAGACAACTGACACACACACACACACACTATACAACTGCAAAACACACTAGTCAACTGCCACACATAGTAGACAACTACTACACACACTAGACAACTGCCAAACACACTAGACAACTGCCACACACACTAGACAACTGACACACACACTAGACAACTGACACCCACACACTAGACAACTGCCAAACACACTAAACAACTGCCACACATAGTAGACAACTACCACACACACTAGACAACTGCCAAACACACTAGACAACTGCCACACACTCTAGACAACTGCCACACAAACTAGACAACTGCCAAACACACTAGACAACTGCCACACACTCTAGACAACTGCCACACTAACTAGACAACTGCCAAACACACTAGACAACTGACAAACACACTAGACAACTGCCAAACACACTAGACAACTGACACACACAATAGACAACTGCCAAACACACTAGACAACTGCCACACACACAAGACAACTGCCAAGTACACTAGACAACTGCAAAACACACTAGACAACTGCAAAACACACTAGACAACTGCCACACACACAAGACAACTGACAAACACACTAGACAACTGCAAAACACACTAGACAACTGCAAAACACACTAGACAACTGCCACACACACAAGACAACTGACAAACACACTAGACAACTGCCACACACACTAGACAACAGACACACACACTAGACAACTGACAAACACACTAGACAACTGCCATACACAATACACAACTGCCACACACACTAGACAACTGACAAATACACTACACAACTGCCAAACACACTAGACAACAGCAAAACACACTAGACAACTGCCAAACACACTACACCACTGCCAAACACAATACACAACTGCCAAAAAAACTAGACAACTGCCAAACACATTAGACAACTGCCAAAAACACAAGACAACTGCCAAACACACTAGACAACTGCCAAACACAATAGACAACTGTGAAACACACTAGACAACTGCCAAACACACTAGACAACTGCCACACACACAAGACAACTGCCAAGTACACTACTCAACTGCCAAACACACTAGACAACTGCAAAACACACTAGACAACTGCCAAACACACTAGACAACTGCCACACACACTAGACAACTGCCAAACACACTAGACAACTGCCACACACACTAGACAACTGACACACACACTAGACAACTGCCACACACACTAGACAACTGCCAAACACACTAGACAACTGCCACACACACTAGACAACTGACACACACACTAGACAACTGCCAAACACAATAGACAACTGCCAAACACACTAGAAAACTGCCACACACACTAGACAACTGCCAAATACACTACACAACTGCCAAACACAATACACAACTGCAAAACACACTAGACAACTGCCAAACACACTACAACCCTGCCAAACACACTACACAACTCCCAAAAACACTAGACAACTGCTAAACACATTAGACAACTGCCAAACACACTAGACAACTGACACACACACTAGACAACTGACAAACACACTAAACAACTGCCAAACACACTAGACAACTGACACACACACTAGACAACTGCCAAACACATAAGACAACTGCCAAACACATAAGACAACTGCCAAACACAGTAGACAACTGCCAAACACACTGGACAACTGACACACACACTAGACAACTGCCAAACACACTAGACAACTTTCAAACACACTAGACAAATGCAACACACACTAGACAACTGCCACACACACTAGACAACTGCCACACACAGTAATCAACTGCCAAACACACTAGACAACTGACAAACACAATAGAAGTGAATTGGACTGAAGGATAGGGGTTTGACTCTGACTGTAGGCCTCTGGTGAGGGGAACCAGGGGTGTATTCACTGAGAACCAAACAAAAGCAAACGGAACGAAACAGGGAGGGACCTACCTGAATTTGTCCAATAGAAACTCTTGTTTTCGTTGCAAAACGTTTTCCGTTTGGAGTAAACATTTTCCGTTGCAAAACGTTTTGGACTAATGAGTACACCTCTGGTAGGGGGCCAGGTAGCTTAGAGGTTGGGTCAGTAGCCAAAAGGTTGCTGGTTCAAATCCCTGAGCCGACTTGGTGAAAAATCTGTTGATGTGCCCTTGAGCAAGGCACGTAACCCTAATTGCTCCTGTAAGTCGCTTTGGATAAGAGCGTCTGCTAAATGACAAATAAAAAATAAAAAATAAATAAATAAAAATAAAAATAGAAAACTGCCAAACACATTAGACAACTGACACACACACTAGACAACTGACACACACACATACACACACTATACAACTGCCAAACACACTAGTCAACTGCCACACATAGTAGACAACTACTACACACACTAGTCAACTGCCAAACACACTAGACAACTGCCACACACACTAGACAACTGACACACACACTAGACAACTGACACCCACACACTAGACAACTGCCAAACACACTAAACAACTGCCACACATAGTAGAAAACTACCACACACACTAGACAACTGCCAAACACACTAGACAACTGCCACACACTCTAGACAACTGCCACACAAACTAGACAACTGCCAAACACACTAGACAACTGCCACACTAACTAGACAACTGCCAAACACACTAGACAACTGACAAACACACTAGACAACTGCCAAACACACTAGACAACTGACACACACAATAGACAACTGCCAAAAACACTAGACAACTGCCAAACACACTAGACAACTGCCACACACACAAGACAACTGCCAAGTACACTAGACAACTGCCAAACACACTAGACAACTGCAAAACACACTAGACAACTGCCACACACACAAGACAACTGACAAACACACTAGACAACTGCAAAACACACTAGACAACTGCAAAACACACTAGACAACTGCCACACACACAAGACAACTGACAAACACACTAGACAACTTCCACACACACTAGACAACAGACACACACACTAGACAACTGACAAACACACTAGACAACTGCCATACACAATACACAACTGCCACACACACTAGACAACTGCCAAATACACTACACAACTGCCAAACACACTAGACAACAGCAAAACACACTAGACAACTGCCAAACACACTACAACACTGCCAAACACAATACACAACTGCCAAAAAAACTAGACAACTGCCAAACACATTAGACATCTGCCAAAAACACTAGACAACTGCCAAACACACTAGACAACTGCCACACACACAAGACAACTGCCAAGTACACTACACAACTGCCAAACACACTAAACAACTGCCAAACACACTAGTCAACTGCCAAATACACTATACAACTGCCAAACACAATAGACAACTGCGAAACACACTAGACAACTGCCAAACACACTAGCCAACTCTCACAAACACTAGACAACTGCCAAACACACTAGCCAACTGCAACACACACTAGCCAACTCCCTCACACACTAGACATCTGCCAAACACACTAGCCAACTGACACACACACTAGACAACTGCCACACACACTAGACAACTGACACACACACTAGACAACTGCCACACACACTAGACAACTGCCAAACACATTAGACAACTGCCACACACACTAGACAACTGACACACACACTAGACAACTGCCAAACACAATAGACAACTGCCAAACACACTAGAAAACTGCCACACACACTAGACAACTGCCAAATACACTACACAACTGCCAAACACACTACACAACTGCAAAACACACTAGACAACTGCCAAACACACTACAACCCTGCCAAACACACTACACAACTCCCAAAAACACTAGACAACTGCCAAACACACTAGACAACTGACACACACACTAGACAACTGCCAAACACATAAGACAACTGCCAAACACATAAGACAACTGCCAAACACAGTAGACAACTGCCAAACACACTGGACAACTGACACACACACTAGACAACTGCCAAACACACTAGACAACTTTCAAACACACTAGACAAATGCAACACACACTAGACAACTGCCACACACACTAGACAACTGCCACACACAGTAATCAACTGCCAAACACACTAGACAACTGACAAACACAATAGAAAACTGCCAAACACATTAGACAACTGACACACACACTAGACAACTGACACACACACACACACACACACTATACAACTGCCAAACACACTAGTCAACTGCCACACATAGTAGACAACTACTACACACACTAGTCAACTGCCAAATACACTAGACAACTGCCACACACACTAGACAACTGACACACACACTAGACAACTGACACCCACACACTAGACAACTGCCAAACACACTAAACAACTGCCACACATAGTAGACAACTGACACACACACTAGACAACTGACACCCACACACTAGACAACTGCCAAACACACTAAACAACTGCCACACATAGTAGACAACTACCACACACACTAGACAACTGCCAAACACACTAGACAACTGACACACACACTAGACAACTGACACACACACACACACACACACTATACAACTGCCAAACACACTAGTCAACTGCCACACATAGTAGACAACTACTACACACACTAGTCAACTGCCAAACACACTAGACAACTGCCACACACACTAGACAACTGACACACACACTAGACAACTGACACCCACACACTAGACAACTGCCAAACACACTAAACAACTGCCACACATAGTTGACAACTACCACACACACTAGACAACTGCCAAACACACTAGACAACTGCCACACACTCTAGACAACTGCCACACAAACTAGACAACTGCCAAACACACTAGACAACTGCCACACACTCTAGACAACTGCCACACTAACTAGACAACTGCCAAACACACTAGACAACTGACAAACACACTAGACAACTGCTAAACACACTAGACAACTGACACACACAATAGACAACTGCCAAAAACACTAGACAACTGCCAAACACACTAGACAACTGCCACACACACAAGACAACTGCCAAGTACACTAGACAACTGCCAAACACACTAGACAACTGCAAAACACACTAGACAACTGCCACACACACAAGACAACTGACAAACACACTAGACAACTGCAAAACACACTAGACAACTGCAAAACACACTAGACAACTGCCATACACACAAGACAACTGACAAACACACTAGACAACTTCCACACACACTAGACAACAGACACACACACTAGACAACTGACAAACACACTAGACAACTGCCATACACAATACACAACTGCCACACACACTAGACAACTGCCAAATACACTACACAACTGCCAAACACACTAGACAACTGCCAAACACACTACAACACTGCCAAACACAATACACAACTGCCAAAAAAACTAGACAACTGCCAAACACATTAGACATCTGCCAAAAACACTAGACAACTGCCAAACACACTAGACAACTGCCACACACACAAGACAACTGCCAAGTACACTACACAACTGCCAAACACACTAAACAACTGCCAAACACACTAGTCAACTGCCAAATACACTACACAACTGCCAAACACAATAGACAACTGCGAAACACACTAGACAACTGCCAAACACACTAGCCAACTCTCACACACACTAGACAACTGCCAAACACACTAGCCAACTGCAACACACACTAGCCAACTCCCTCACACACTAGACATCTGCCAAACACACTAGCCAACTGCCACACACACTAGACAACTGCCACACACACTAGACAACTGACAAACACACTAGACAACTGCCATACATAATACACAACTGCCACACACACTAGACAACTGCAAAACACACTAGACAACTGCCAAACACACTACAACCCTGCGAAACACACGACACAACTGCCAAAAACACTACACAACTGCCAAACACTTTAGACAACTGCCAAACACACTAAACAACTGCCAAACACACTAGACAACTGCCACACACACTAAACAACTGCCACACACAATAGACAACTGCGACACACACTAGACAACTGCCAAACACACTAGACAATTGCCAAACACACTAGACAACTGCCACACACACTAGATAACTGACACACACACTAGACAACTGACACACACACTAGACAACTGACAAACAAACTAGACAACTGCCAAACACACTACAACACTGCCAAACACAATACACAACTGCCAAAAAAAACTAGACAACTGCCAAAGACATTAGACAACTGCCAAAAACACTAGACAACATTGCCAAACACACTAGACAACTGCAAAACACACTAGACAACTGCCAAACACACTAGACAACTGCCACACACACTAGACAACTGCCAAACACACTAGACAACTGCCACACACACTAGACAACTGACACACACACTAGACAACTGCCACACACACTAGACAACTGCCAAACACACTAGAAAACTTCCAAACACACTACAACCCTGCCAAACACACGACACAACTGCCAAAAAACTAGACAACTGCCAAACACTTTAGACAACTGCCAAACACACTAAACAACTGCCAAACACACTAGACAACTGCCACACACACTAAACAACTGCCACACACAATAGACAACTGCGACACACACTAGACAACTGCCAAACACACTAGACAACTGCCAAACACACTAGACAACTGCCACACACACTAGACAACTGCCAAACACACTAGATAACTGACACACACACTAGACAACTGACACACACACTAGACAACTGACAAACACACTAGACAACTGCCAAACACACTAGACAACTGCAAAACACACTAGACAACTGCCACACACACTAGACAACTGCCAAACACACTAGACAACTGCCACACACACTAAACAACTGCCACACACAATAGACAACTGCGACACACACTAGACAACTGCCAAACACACTAGACAACTGCCAAACACACTAGACAACTGCCACACACACTAGACAACTGCCAAACACACTAGATAACTGACACACACACTAGACAACTGCCACACACACTAGACAACTGCCAAACACACTAGACAACTTCCAAACACACTACAACCCTGCCAAACACACGACACAACTGCCAAAAAACTAGACAACTGCCAAACACTTCAGACAACTGCCAAACACACTAAACAACTGCCAAACACACTAGACAACTGCCACACACACTAAACAACTGCCACACACAATAGACAACTGCGACACACACTAGACAACTGCCAAACACACTAGACAACTGCCACACACACTAGACAACTGACACACACACTAGACAACTGCCACACACACTAGACAACTGCCAAACACACTAGACAACTTCCAAACACACTACAACCCTGCCAAACACACGACACAACTGCCAAAAAACTAGACAACTGCCAAACACTTCAGACAACTGCCAAACACACTAAACAACTGCCAAACACACTAGACAACTGCCACACACACTAAACAACTGCCACACACAATAGACAACTGCGACACACACTAGACAACTGCCAAACACACTAGACAACTGCCAAACACACTAGACAACTGCCACACACACTAGACAACTGCCAAACACACTAGATAACTGACACACACACTAGACAACTGACACACACACTAGACAACTGACAAACACACTAGACAACTGCCAAACACACTAGACAACTGCAAAACACACTAGACAACTGCCAAACACACTAGACAACTGCCACACACACTAGAAAACTGCCAAACACACTAGACAACTGCAAAACACACTAGACAACTGCCAAACACGCTAGACAACTGCAAAACACACTAGACAACTGCCAAACACACTAAACAACTGCCAAACACACTAGACAACTGCCACACACACTAAACAACTGCCACACACAATAGACAACTGCGACACACACTAGACAACTGCCAAACACACTAGACAACTGCCAAACACACTAGACAACTGCCACACACACTAGACAACTGCCAAACACACTAGATAACTGACACACACACTAGACAACTGACACACACACTAGACAACTGACAAACACACTAGACAACTGCCAAACACACTAGACAACTGCAAAACACACTAGACAACTGCCAAACACACTAGACAACTGCCACACACACTAGACAACTGCCAAACACACTAGACAACTGCAAAACACACTAGACAACTGCCAAACACACTAGACAACTGCCACACACACTAGACAACTGACACACACACTAGACAACTGCCACACACACTACACAACTGCCAAACACACTAGACAACTTCCAAACACACTACAACCCTGCCAAACACACGACACAACTGCCAAAAAACTAGACAACTGCCAAAGACATTAGACAACTGCCAAAAACACTAGACAACTGCCAAACACACTAGACAACTGCAAAACACACTAGACAACTGCCACACACACTAAACAACTGCCACACACAATAGACAACTGCGACACACACTAGACAACTGCCAAACACACTAGACAACTGCCAAACACACTAGACAACTGCCACACACACTAGACAACTGCCAAACACACTAGATAACTGACACACACACTAGACAACTGACACACACACTAGACAACTGACAAACACACTAGACAACTGCCAAACACACTAGACAACTGCAAAACACACTAGACAACTGCCAAACACACTAGACAACTGCCACACACACTAGACAACTGCCAAACACACTAGACAACTGCCACACACACTAGACAACTGACACACACACTAGACAACTGCCACACACACTAGACAACTGCCAAACACACTAGACAACTTCCAAAGACACTACAACCCTGCCAAACACACGACACAACTGCCAAAAAACTAGACAACTGCCAAACATTTTAGACAACTGCCAAACACACTAAACAACTGCCAAACACACTAGACAACTGCCACACACACTAAACAACTGCCACACACAATAGACAACTGCGACACACACTAGACAACTGCCAAACACACTAGACAACTGCCAAACACACTAGACAACTGCCACACACACTAGACAACTGCCAAACACACTAGATAACTGACACACACACTAGACAACTGACACACACACTAGACAACTGACAAACACACTAGACAACTGCCAAACACACTACAACACTGCCAAACACAATACACAACTGCCAAAAAAACTAGACAACTGCCAAACACACTAGACAACTGCCACACACACAAGACAACTGCCAAGTACACTACTCAACTGCCAAACACACTAGACAACTGCAAAACACACTAGACAACTGCCAAACACACTAGACAACTGCCACACACACTAGACAACTGCCAAACACACTAGACAACTGCCACACACACTAGACAACTGACACACACACTAGACAACTGCCACACACACTAGACAACTGCCAAACACACTAGACAACTGCCACACACACTAGACAACTGACACACACACTAGACAACTGCCAAACACAATAGACAACTGCCAAACACACTAGAAAACTGCCACACACACTAGACAACTGCCAAATACACTACACAACTGCCAAACACACTACACAAATGCAAAACACACTAGACAACTGCCAAACACACTACAACCCTGCCAAACACACTACACAACTCCCAAAAACACTAGACAACTGCTAAACACATTAGACAACTGCCAAACACACTAGACAACTGACACACACACTAGACAACTGACAAACACACTAGACAACTGCCAAACACACTAGCCTACTCCCACACACACTAGACAACTGACACACACACTAGACAACTGACAAACACACTAGACAACTGCAAAACACACTAGACAACTGCAAAACACACTAGACAACTGCCACACACACAAGACAACTGACAAACACACTAGACAACTGCCACACACACTAGACAACAGACACACACACTAGACAACTGACAAACACACTAGACAACTGCCATACACAATACACAACTGCCACACACACTAGACAACTGCCAAATACACTACACAACTGCCAAACACACTAGACAACAGCAAAACACACTAGACAACTGCCAAACACACTACAACACTGCCAAACACAATACACAACTGCCAAAAAAACTAGACAACTGCCAAACACATTAGACATCTGCCAAAAACACTAGACAACTGCCACACACACTAGACAACTGCCAAACACACTAGACAACTTCCAAACACACTACAACCCTGCCAAACACACGACACAACTGCCAAAAAACTAGACAACTGCCAAACACATTAGACAACTGCCAAACACACTAAACAACTGCCAAACACACTAGACAACTGCCACACACACTAAACAACTGCCACACACAATAGACAACTGCGACACACACTAGACAACTGCCAAACACACTAGACAACTGCCAAACACACTAGACAACTGCCACACACACTAGACAACTGCCAAACACACTAGATAACTGACACACACACTAGACAACTGACACACACACTAGACAACTGACAAACACACTAGACAACTGCCAAACACACTACAACACTGCCAAACACAATACACAACTGCCAAAAAAACTAGACAACTGCCAAAGACATTAGACAACTGCCAAACACACTAGACAACTGCCACACACTCTAGACAACTGCCACACTAACTAGACAACTGCCAAACACACTAGACAACTGACAAACACACTAGACAACTGCCAAACACACTAGACAACTGACACACACAATAGATAACTGCCAAAAACACTAGACAATTGCCAAACACACTAGACAACTGCCACACACACAAGACAACTGCCAAGTACACTAGACAACTGCCAAACACACTAGACAACTGCAAAAAACACTAGACAACTGCCACACACACAAGACAACTGACAAACACACTAGACAACTGCAAAACACACTAGACAACTGCAAAACACACTAGACAACTGCCACACACACAAGACAACTGACAAACACACTAGACAACTTCCACACACACTAGACAACAGACACACACACTAGACAACTGACAAACACACTAGACAACTGCCATACACAATACACAACTGCCACACACACTAGACAACTGCCAAATACACTACACAACTGCCAAACACACTAGACAACAGCAAAACACACTAGACAACTGCCAAACACACTACAACACTGCCAAACACAATACACAACTGCCAAAAAACTAGACAACTGCCAAACACATTAGACATCTGCCAAAAACACTAGACAACTGCCAAACACACTAGACAACTGCCATACACAATACACAACTGCCACACACACTAGACAACTGCCAAATACACTACACAACTGCCAAACACACTAGACAACAGCAAAACACACTAGACAACTGCCAAACACACTACAACACTGCCAAACACAATACACAACTGCCAAAAAAACTAGACAACTGCCAAACACATTAGACATCTGCCAAAAACACTAGACAACTGCCAAACACACTAGACAACTGCCACACACACAAGACAACTGCCAAGTACACTACACAACTGCCAAACACACTAAACAACTGCCAAACACACTAGTCAACTGCCAAATACACTAAACAACTGCCAAACACAATAGACAACTGCGAAACACACTAGACAACTGCCAAACACACTAGCCAACTCTCACACACACTAGACAACTGCCAAACACACTAGCCAACTGCAACACACACTAGCCAACTCCCTCACACACTAGACATCTGCCAAACACACTAGCCAACTGCCACACACACTAGACAACTGCCACACACACTAGACAACTGACAAACACACTAGACAACTGCCATACATAATACACAACTGCCACACACACTAGACAACTGCAAAACACACTAGACAACTGCCAAACACACTACAACCCTGCGAAACACACGACACAACTGCCAAAAACACTGCACAACTGCCAAACACTTTAGACAACTGCCAAACACACTAAACAACTGCCAAACACACTAGACAACTGCCACACACACTAAACAACTGCCACACACAATAGACAACTGCGACACACACTAGACAACTGCCAAACACACTAGACAATTGCCAAACACACTAGACAACTGCCACACACACTTGATAACTGACACACACACTAGACAACTGACACACACACTAGACAACTGACAAACAAACTAGACAACTGCCAAACACACTACAACACTGCCAAACACAATACACAACTGCCAAAAAAAACTAGACAACTGCCAAAGACATTAGACAACTGCCAAAAACACTAGACAACATTGCCAAACACACTAGACAACTGCAAAACACACTAGACAACTGCCAAACACACTAGACAACTGCCACACACACTAGACAACTGCCAAACACACTAGACAACTGCCACACACACTAGACAACTGACACACACACTAGACAACTGCCACACACACTAGACAACTGCCAAACACACTAGACAACTTCCAAACACACTACAACCCTGCCAAACACACGACACAACTGCCAAAAAACTAGACAACTGCCAAACACTTTAGACAACTGCCAAAAACACTAAACAACTGCCAAACACACTAGACAACTGCCACACACACTAAACAACTGCCACACACAATAGACAACTGCGACACACACTAGACAACTGCCAAACACACTAGACAACTGCCAAACACACTAGACAACTGCCACACACACTAGACAACTGCCAAACACACTAGATAACTGACACACACACTAGACAACTGACACACACACTAGACAACTGACAAACACACTAGACAACTGCCAAACACACTAAACAACTGCAAAACACACTAGACAACTGCCACACACACTAGACAACTGCCAAACACACTAGACAACTGCCACACACACTAAACAACTGCCACACACAATAGACAACTGCGACACACACTAGACAACTGCCAAACACACTAGACAACTGCCAAACACACTAGACAACTGCCACACACACTAGACAACTGCCAAACACACTAGATAACTGCCACACACACTAGACAACTGACACACACACTAGACAACTGCCACACACACTAGACAACTGCCAAACACACTAGACAACTTCCAAACACACTACAACCCTGCCAAACACACGACACAACTGCCAAAAAACTAGACAACTGCCAAACACTTTAGACAACTGCCAAACACACTAAACAACTGCCAAACACACTAGACAACTGCCACACACACTAAACAACTGCCACACACAATAGACAACTGCGACACACACTAGACAACTGCCAAACACACTAGACAACTGCCAAACACACTAGACAACTGCCACACACACTAGACAACTGCCAAACACACTAGATAACTGACACACACACTAGACAACTGACACACACACTAGACAACTGACAAACTCACTAGACAACTGCCAAACACACTAGACAACTGCAAAACACACTAGACAACTGCCAAACACACTAGACAACTGCCACACACACTAGACAACTGCCAAACACACTAGACAACTGCAAAACACACTAGACAACTGCCAAATACACTAGACAACTGCCACACACACTAGACAACTGCCAAACACACTAGACAACTGCCACACACACTAGACAACTGACACACACACTAGACAACTGCCACACACACTAGACAACTGCCAAACACACTAGACAACTTCCAAACACACTACAACCCTGCCAAACACACGACACAACTGCCAAAAAACTAGACAACTGCCAAACACTTTAGACAACTGCCAAACACACTAAACAACTGCCAAACACACTAGACAACTGCCACACACACTAAACAACTGCCACACACAATAGACAACTGCGACACACACTAGACAACTGCCAAACACACTAGACAACATGCCAAACACACTAGACAACTGCCACACACACTAGACAACTGCCAAACACACTAGATAACTGACACACACACTAGACAACTGACACACACACTAGACAACTGACAAACACACTAGACAACTGCCAAACACACTAGACAACTGCCAAACACACTAGACAACTGCCAAACACACTAGACAACTGCCACACACACTAGACAACTGCCAAACACACTAGACAACTGCCAAACACACTAGACAACTGCCAAACACACTAGACAACTGCCACACACACTAGACAACTGCCAAACACACTAGACAACTGCCACACACACTAGACAACTGACACACACACTAGACAACTGCCACACACACTAGACAACTGCCAAACACACTAGACAACTTCCAAACACACTACAACCCTGCCAAACACACGACACAACTGCCAAAAAACTAGACAACTGCCAAAGACATTAGACAACTGCCAAAAACACTAGACAACTGCCAAACACACTAGACAACTGCAAAACACACTAAACAACTGCCACACACACTAGACAACTGCCACACACACTAGACAACTGCCAAACACACTAGATAACTGACACACACACTAGACAACTGACACACACACTAGACAACTGACAAACACACTAGACAACTGCCAAACACACTAGACAACTGCAAAACACACTAGACAACTGCCAAACACACTAGACAACTGCCACACACACTAGACAACTGCCAAACACACTAGACAACTGCCAAACACACTAGACAACTGCCAAACACACTAGACAACTGCCACACACACTAGACAACTGCCAAACACACTAGACAACTGCCACACACACTAGACAACTGCCACACACACTAGACAACTGCCAAACACACTAGACAACTGCCACACACACTAGACAACTGACACACACACTAGACAACTGCCACACACACTAGACAACTGCCAAACAAACTAGACAACTTCCAAACACACTACAACCCTGCCAAACACACGACACAACTGCCAAAAAACTAGACAACTGCCAAAGACATTAGACAACTGCCAAAAACACTAGACAACTGCCAAACACACTAGACAACTGCAAAACACACTAAACAACTGCCACACACAATAGACAACTGCGACACACACTAGACAACTGCCAAACACACTAGACAACTGCCAAACACACTAGACAACTGCCAAACAAACTAGACAACTTCCAAACACACTACAACCCTGCCAAACACACGACACAACTGCCAAAAAACTAGACAACTGCCAAACACTTTAGACAACTGCCAAACACACTAAACAACTGCCAAACACACTAGACAACTGCCACACACACTAAACAACTGCCACACACAATAGACAACTGCGACACACACTAGACAACTGCCAAACACACTAGACAACTGCCAAACACACTAGACAACTGCCACACACACTAGACAACTGCCAAACACACTAGATAACTGACACACACACTAGACAACTGACACACACACTAGACAACTGACAAACACACTAGACAACTGCCAAACACACTAGACAACTGCAAAACACACTAGACAACTGCCAAACACACTAGACAACTGCCACACACACTAGACAACTGCCAAACACACTAGACAACTGCCAAACACACTAGACAACTGCCAAACACACTAGACAACTGCCACACACACTAGACAACTGCCAAACACACTAGACAACTGCCACACACACTAGACAACTGACACACACACTAGACAACTGCCACACACACTAGACAACTGCCAAACACACTAGACAACTTCCAAACACACTACAACCCTGCCAAACACACGACACAACTGCCAAAAAACTAGACAACTGCCAAAGACATTAGACAACTGCCAAAAACACTAGACAACTGCCAAACACACTAGACAACTGCAAAACACACTAAACAACTGCCACACACACTAGACAACTGCCACACACACTAGACAACTGCCAAACACACTAGATAACTGACACACACACTAGACAACTGACACACACACTAGACAACTGACAAACACACTAGACAACTGCCAAACACACTAGACAACTGCAAAACACACTAGACAACTGCCAAACACACTAGACAACTGCCACACACACTAGACAACTGCCAAACACACTAGACAACTGCAAAATACACTAGACAACTGCCAAACACACTAGACAACTGCCACACACACTAGACAACTGCCAAACACACTAGACAACTGCCACACACACTAGACAACTGCCACACACACTAGACAACTGCCAAACACACTAGACAACTGCCACACACACTAGACAACTGACACACACACTAGACAACTGCCACACACACTAGACAACTGCCAAACAAACTAGACAACTTCCAAACACACTACAACCCTGCCAAACACACGACACAACTGCCAAAAAACTAGACAACTGCCAAAGACATTAGACAACTGCCAAAAACACTAGACAACTGCCAAACACACTAGACAACTGCAAAACACACTAAACAACTGCCACACACAATAGACAACTGCGACACACACTAGACAACTGCCAAACACACTAGACAACTGCCAAACACACTAGACAACTGCCACACACACTAGACAACTGCCAAACACACTAGATAACTGACACACACACTAGACAACTGACACACACACTATACAACTGACAAACACACTAGACAACTGCCAAACACACTAGACAACTGCAAAACACACTAGACAACTGCCAAACACACTAGACAACTGCCACACACACTAGACAACTGACACACACACTAGACAACTGCCACACACACTAGACAACTGCCAAACACACTAGACAACTTCCAAAGACACTACAACCCTGCCAAACACACGACACAACTGCCAAAAAACTAGACAACTGCCAAACATTTTAGACAACTGCCAAACACACTAAACAACTGCCAAACACACTAGACAACTGCCACACACACTAAACAACTGCCACACACAATAGACAACTGCGACACACACTAGACAACTGCCAAACACACTAGACAACTGCCAAACACACTAGACAACTGCCACACACACTAGACAACTGCCAAACACACTAGATATCTGACACACACACTAGACAACTGACACACACACTAGACAACTGACAAACACACTAGACAACTGCCAAACACACTACAACACTGCCAAACACAATACACAACTGCCAAAAAAACTAGACAACTGCCAAAGACATTAGACAACTGCCAAAAACACTAGACAACTGCCAAACACACTAGACAACTGCCACACACACAAGACAACTGCCAAGTACACTACTCAACTGCCAAACACACTAGACAACTGCAAAACACACTAGACAACTGCCAAACACACTAGACAACTGCCACACACACTAGACAACTGCCAAACACACTAGACAACTGCCACACACACTAGACAACTGACACACACACTAGACAACTGCCACACACACTAGACAACTGCCAAACACACTAGACAACTGCCACACACACTAGACAACTGACACACACACTAGACAACTGCCAAACACAATAGACAACTGCCAAACACACTAGAAAACTGCCACACACACTAGACAACTGCCAAATACACTACAACCCTGCCAAACACACTACACAACTCCCAAAAACACTAGACAACTGCTAAACACATTAGACAACTGCCAAACACACTAGACAACTGACACACACACTAGACAACTGACAAACACACTAGACAACTGCCAAACACACTAGCCTACTCCCACACACACTAGACAACTGACACACACACTAGACAACTGACAAACACACTAGACAACTGCAAAACACACTAGACAACTGCAAAACACACTAGACAACTGACAAACACACTAGACAACTGCCAAACACACTAGCCTACTCCCACACACACTAGACAACTGACACACACACTAGACAACTGACAAACACACTAGACAACTGCAAAACACACTAGACAACTGCAAAAAATACTAGACAACTGCGACACACACAAGACAACTGACAAACACACTAGACAACTGCCACACACACTAGACAACAGACGCACACACTAGACAATTGACAAACACACTAGACAACTGCCATACACAATACACAACTGCCACACACACTAGACAACTGCCAAATACACTACACAACTGCCAAACACACTAGACAACAGCAAAACACACTAGACAACTGCCAAACACACTACAACACTGCCAAACACAATACACAACTGCCAAAAAAACTAGACAACTGCCAAACACATTAGATGTCTGCCAAAAACACTAGACAACTGCCAAACACACTAGACAACTGCCACACACACAAGACAACTGCCAAGTACACTACACAACTGCCAAACACAATAGACAACTGCGAAACACACTAGACAACTGCCAAAGTCACTAGCCAACTCTCACACACACTAGACAACTGCCAAACACACTAGCCAACTGCAACACACACTAGCCAACTCCCTCACACACTAGACATCTGCCAAACACACTAGCCAACTGCCACACACACTAGACAACTGCCACACACACTAGACAACTGCCAAACACACTAGACAACTGCAAAACACACTAAACAACTGCCACACACACTAGACAACTGCCACACACACTAGACAACTGCCAAACACACTAGATAACTGACACACACACTAGACAACTGACACACACACTAGACAACTGACAAACACACTAGACAACTGCCAAACACACTAGACAACTGCAAAACACACTAGACAACTGCCAAACACACTAGACAACTGCCACACACACTAGACAACTGCCAAACACACTAGACAACTGCAAAATACACTAGACAACTGCCAAACACACTAGACAACTGCCACACACACTAGACAACTGCCAAACACACTAGACAACTGCCACACACACTAGACAACTGCCACACACACTAGACAACTGCCAAACACACTAGACAACTGCCACACACACTAGACAACTGCCACACACACTAGACAACTGCCACACACACTAGACAACTGCCAAACAAACTAGACAACTTCCAAACACACTACAACCCTGCCAAACACACGACACAACTGCCAAAAAACTAGACAACTGCCAAAGACATTAGACAACTGCCAAAAACACTAGACAACTGCCAAACACACTAGACAACTGCAAAACACACTAAACAACTGCCACACACAATAGACAACTGCGACACACACTAGACAACTGCCAAACACACTAGACAACTGCCAAACACACTAGACAACTGCCACACACACTAGACAACTGCCAAACACACTAGATAACTGACACACACACTAGACAACTGACACACACACTATACAACTGACAAACACACTAGACAACTGCCAAACACACTAGACAACTGCAAAACACACTAGACAACTGCCAAACACACTAGACAACTGCCACACACACTAGACAACTGACACACACACTAGACAACTGCCACACACACTAGACAACTGCCAAACACACTAGACAACTTCCAAAGACACTACAACCCTGCCAAACACACGACACAACTGCCAAAAAACTAGACAACTGCCAAACATTTTAGACAACTGCCAAACACACTAAACAACTGCCAAACACACTAGACAACTGCCACACACACTAAACAACTGCCACACACAATAGACAACTGCGACACACACTAGACAACTGCCAAACACACTAGACAACTGCCAAACACACTAGACAACTGCCACACACACTAGACAACTGCCAAACACACTAGATATCTGACACACACACTAGACAACTGACACACACACTAGACAACTGACAAACACACTAGACAACTGCCAAACACACTACAACACTGCCAAACACAATACACAACTGCCAAAAAAACTAGACAACTGCCAAAGACATTAGACAACTGCCAAAAACACTAGACAACTGCCAAACACACTAGACAACTGCCACACACACAAGACAACTGCCAAGTACACTACTCAACTGCCAAACACACTAGACAACTGCAAAACACACTAGACAACTGCCAAACACACTAGACAACTGCCACACACACTAGACAACTGCCAAACACACTAGACAACTGCCACACACACTAGACAACTGACACACACACTAGACAACTGCCACACACACTAGACAACTGCCAAACACACTAGACAACTGCCACACACACTAGACAACTGACACACACACTAGACAACTGCCAAACACAATAGACAACTGCCAAACACACTAGAAAACTGCCACACACACTAGACAACTGCCAAATACACTACAACCCTGCCAAACACACTACACAACTCCCAAAAACACTAGACAACTGCTAAACACATTAGACAACTGCCAAACACACTAGACAACTGACACACACACTAGACAACTGACAAACACACTAGACAACTGCCAAACACACTAGCCTACTCCCACACACACTAGACAACTGACACACACACTAGACAACTGACAAACACACTAGACAACTGCAAAACACACTAGACAACTGCAAAACACACTAGACAACTGACAAACACACTAGACAACTGCCAAACACACTAGCCTACTCCCACACACACTAGACAACTGACACACACACTAGACAACTGACAAACACACTAGACAACTGCAAAACACACTAGACAACTGCAAAAAATACTAGACAACTGCGACACACACAAGACAACTGACAAACACACTAGACAACTGCCACACACACTAGACAACAGACGCACACACTAGACAATTGACAAACACACTAGACAACTGCCATACACAATACACAACTGCCACACACACTAGACAACTGCCAAATACACTACACAACTGCCAAACACACTAGACAACAGCAAAACACACTAGACAACTGCCAAACACACTACAACACTGCCAAACACAATACACAACTGCCAAAAAAACTAGACAACTGCCAAACACATTAGATGTCTGCCAAAAACACTAGACAACTGCCAAACACACTAGACAACTGCCACACACACAAGACAACTGCCAAGTACACTACACAACTGCCAAACACAATAGACAACTACGAAACACACTAGACAACTGCCAAAGTCACTAGCCAACTCTCACACACACTAGACAACTGCCAAACACACTAGCCAACTGCAACACACACTAGCCAACTCCCTCACACACTAGACATCTGCCAAACACACTAGCCAACTGCCACACACACTAGACAACTGCCACACACACTAGACAACTGACAAACACACTAGACAACTGCCATACACAATACACAACTGCCACACACACTAGACAACTGCAAAACACACTAGACAACTGCCAAACACACTACAACCCTGCCAAACACACGACACAACTGCCAAAAACACTAGACAACTGCCAAACACTTTAGACAACTGCCAAACACACTAAACAACTGCCAAACACACTAGACAACTGCCACACACACTAAACAACTGCCACACACAATAGACAACTGCGACACACACTAGACAACTGCCAAACACACTAGACAATTGCCAAACACACTAGACAACTGCCACACACACTAGACAACTGCCAAACACACTAGATAACTGACACACACACTAGACAACTGACACACACACTAGACAACTGACAAACACACTAGACAACTGCCAAACACACTACAACACTGCCAAACACAATACACAACTGCCAAAAAAAACTAGACAACTGCCAAAGACATTAGACAACTGCCAAAAACACTAGACAACTGCCAAACACACTAGACAACTGCCACACACACAAGACAACTACCAAGTACACTACACAACTGCCAAACACACTAGACAACTGCAAAACACACTAGACAACTGCCAAACACACTAGACAACTGCCACACACACTAGACAACTGCCAAACACACTAGACAACTGCAACACACACTAGACAACTGACACACACACTAGACAACTGCCACACACACTAGACAACTGCCAAACACACTAGACAACTGCCACACACACTAGACAACTGCCAAACACAATAAACAACTGCAAAACACACTAGACAACTGCCAAACACACTAGACAACTGCCACACACACAAGACAACTGCCAAGTACACTACACAACTGCCAAACACACTAAACAACTTCCAAACACACTAGTCAACTGCCAAATACACTACACAACTGCCAAACACAATAGACAACTGCGAAACACACTAGACAACTGCCAAACACACTAGCCAACTCTCACACACCCTAGACAACTGCCAAACACACTAGCCAACTGCAATACACACTAGCCAACTCCCTCACACACTAGACATCTGCCAAACACACTAGCCAACTGCCACACACACTAGACAACTGCCACACACACTAGACAACTGACAAACACACTAGACAACTGCCATACACAATACACAACTGCCACACACACTAGACAACTGCAAAACACACTAGACAACTGCCAAACACACTACAACCCTGCCAAACACACGACACAACTGCCAAAAACACTAGACAACTGCCAAACACTTTAGACAACTGCCAAACACACTAAACAACTGCCAAACACACTAGACAACTGCCACACACACTAAACAACTGCCACACACAATAGACAACTGCGACACACACTAGACAACTGCCAAACACACTAGACAACTGCCAAACACACTAGACAACTGCCACACACACTAGACAACTGCCAAACACACTAGATAACTGACACACACACTAGACAACTGACACACACACTAGACAACTGACAAACACACTAGACAACTGCCAAACACACTACAACACTGCCAAACACAATACACAACTGCCAAAAAAAACTAGACAACTGCCAAAGACATTAGACAACTGCCAAAAACACTAGACAACTGCCAAACACACTAGACAACTGCCACACACACAAGACAACTGCCAAGTACACTACACAACTGCCAAACACACTAGACAACTGCAAAACACACTAGACAACTGCCACACACACTAGACAAATACCACACACACTAGACAACTGCCAAACACACTAGACAACTGCCAAACACATTAGACAACTGCCACACACACTAGACAACTGACACACACACAGTAGACAACTGCCAAACACACTAGACAACTGCCAAACACACTAGACAACTGACACACACACTAGACAACTGCCAAACACATAAGACAACTGCCAAACAGTAGACAACTGCCAAACACACTAGATAACTGCTAAACACACTAGACAACTGCCAAACACACTAGCCAACTGCCACACACACTAGACAACTGCCAAACACACTAGACAACTGACAAACACACTAGAAAACTGCCAAACGCATTAGACAACTGCCACACACACTAGACAACTGCCACACATAGTAGACAGCTACTACACACACTAGTCAACTGCCAAACACACTAGACAACTGCCACACACACTAGACAACTGACACAAACACTAGACATTTGACACACACACACAAACACACACACACACACACTAGACAACTGCCAAACACACTAGTCAACTGCCACACACTCTAGACAACTGACACACACACTAGACAACTGACATCCACACACTAGACAACTGCCAAACACACTAAACAACTGCCAAACACACTAGACAACTGACAAACACACTAGACAACTGCCAAACACACTAGACAACTGCCAAACACACTAGACAACTGACACACACACTAGACAACTGCCAAACACATCAGACAACTGCCAAACACACTAGACAACTGCCAAACACACTAGACAACTGACACACACACTAGACAACTGCCAAACACATCAGACAACTGCCAACCACACTAGACAACTGCCACACACACTGGACAACTGCCAAACACACTAGACAACTGCCACACACACAAGACAACTGCAACACACACTAGACAACTGACACAAACACTAGACAACTGACTCCCACACACTAGACAACTGCCAAACACACTAAACAACTGCCAAACACACTAGACAACTGACACACACACTAGACAACTGCCAAACACATCAGACAACTGCCAACCACACTAGACAACTGCCACACACACTAGACAACTGCCAAACACACTAGTCAACTGCCAAACATAGTAGACAAATACCACACACACTAGACAACTGCCAAACACACTAGACAACTGCCAAACACATTAGACAACTGCCACACACACTAGACAACTGACACACACACACTAGACAACTGCCAAACACACTAATCAACTGCCACACACATAGTAGACAACTACCACACACACTAGACAACTGACACACACACACTAGACAACTGACAAACACACTAAACAACTGCCACACATAGTAGACAACTACCACACACACACTAGACAACTGCCAAACACACTAGACAACTGACAAACACACTAGAAAACTGCCAAACACACTAGACAACTGCCAAACACACTAGACAACTGCCACACACACTAAACAACTGCCACACACCCTAGACAACTGACACACACACTAGACAACTGACACACACACTAGACAACTGCCAAACACATCAGACAACTGCCAAACACACTGGACAACTGCCACACACACTAGACAACTGCGAAACACACTAGTCAACTACCAAACATAGTAGACAACAACCACACACACTAGACAACTGCCAAACATACTAGACAACTGCCAAACACATTAGACAACTGCCACACACACTAGACAACTGACACACACACACACTAGAAAACTGCCAAACACACTAATCAACTGCCACACACATAGTAGACAACTACCACACACACTAGACAACTGCCAAACACACTAGACAACTGCCACACACACAAGACAACTGCCACACACACTAGACAACTGCCACACCCACTAGACAACTGCCTCACACACTAGACAACAGATACCCACACACTAGACAACTGCCAAACACACTAAACAACTGCCAATCACACTAAACAACTGCCAAACACACTAGACAACTGACACACACACTAGACAACTGCCAAACACACTAGACAATTGCCAAACACACTAGACAACCGCCAAACACACTAGACAACTGCCAAACACACTAATCAACTGCCACACACATAGTAGACAACTACCACACACACTAGACAACTGCCACACACACTAGACAACTGACACACACACTAGACAACTGACAAACACACTAAACAACTGCCACACATAGTAGACAACTACCACACAGACACTAGACAACTGACAAACACACTAGACAACTGCCACACACTCTAGACAACTGCCACACAAACTAGACAACTGCCAAACACACTAGACAACTGACAAACACACTAGAAAACTGCCAAACACACTAGACAACTGCCAAACACACTAGACAACTGCCACACACACTAAACAACTGCCACACACCCTAGACAACTGACACACACACTAGACAACTGACACACACACTAGACAACTGCCAAACACATCAGACAACTGCCAAACACACTAGACAACTGCCACACAGACTAGACAACTGCCAAACACACTAATCAACTACCAAACATAGTAGACAACAACCACACACACTAGACAACTGCCAAACATACTAGACAACTGCCAAACACATTAGACAACTGCCACACACACTAGACAACTGACAAACACACACTAGACAACTGCCAAACACACTAATCAACTGCCACACACATAGTAGACAACTACCACACACACTAGACAACTGCCAAACACACTAGACAACTGCCACACACACAAGACAACTGCCACACACACTAGACAACTGCCACACCCACTAGACAACTGCCTCACACACTAGACAACAGATACCCACACACTAGACAACTGCCAAACACACTAAACAACTGCCAATCACACTAAACAACTGCCAAACACACTAGACAACTGACACACACACTAGACAACTGCCAAAATCAGTGGACAACTGCCAAACACACTAGACAACTACCACACACAATAAACAACTGCCAAACACACTAGACAACTGACACACACAAATCAACTGCCAAACACACTAGATAACTGCCAAACACACCAGACAACTGCCAAACACACTAGACAACTGCCACACCCACTAGACAACTGACACACACACTAATCAACTGCCAAACACACTAGATAACTGCCAAACACACCAGACAACTGCCACACACACTAGACAACTGCCACACCCACTAGACAACTGCCTCACACACTAGACAACAGATACCCACACACTAGACAACTGCCAAACACACTAAACAACTGCCAATCACACTAAACAACTGCCAAAAAAACTAGACAACTGACACACACACTAGACAACTGCCAAACACACTAGACAATTGCCAAACACACTAGACAACCGCCAAACACACTAGACAACTGCCAAACACACTAATCAACTGCCACACACATAGTAGACAACAACCACACACACTAGACAACTGCCACACACACTAGACAACTGACACACACACACTAGACAACTGACAAACACACTAAACAACTGCCACACATAGTAGACAACTACCACACACACACTAGACAACTAACAAACACACTAGACAACTGCCACACACTCTAGACAACTGCCACACAAACTAGACCACTGCCAAACACACTAGACAACTGACAAACACACTAGAAAACTGCCAAACACACTAGACAACTGCCAAACACACTAGACAACTGCCACACACACTAAACAACTGCCACACACCCTAGACAACTGACACACACACTAGACAACTGACACACACACTAGACAACTGCCAAACACATCAGACAACTGCCAAACACACTAGACAACTGCCACACAGACTAGACAACTGCCAAACACACTAGTCAACTACCAAACATAGTAGACAACAACCACACACACTAGACAACTGCCAAACATACTAGACAACTGCCAAACACATTAGACAACTGCCACACACACTAGACAACTGACAAACACACACTAGACAACTGCCCAACACACTAATCAACTGCCACACACATAGTAGACAACTACCACACACACTAGACAACTGCCAAACACACTAGACAACTGCCACACACACAAGACAACTGCCACACACACTAGACAACTGCCACACCCACTAGACAACTGCCTCACACACTAGACAACAGATACCCACACACTAGACAACTGCCAAACACACTAAACAACTGCCAATCACACTAAACAACTGCCAAACACACTAGACAACTGACACACACACTAGACAACTGCCAAAATCAGTGGACAACTGCCAAACACACTAGACAACTACCACACACAATAAACAACTGCCGAACACACTAGACAACTGACACACACACTAATCAACTGCCAAACACACTAGATAACTGCCAAACACACCAGACAACTGCCAAACACACTAGACAACTGCCACACCCACTAGACAACTGACACACACACTAATCAACTGCCAAACACACTAGATAACTGCCAAACACACCAGACAACTGCCACACACACTAGACAACTGCCACACCCACTAGACAACTGCCTAACACACTAGACAACAGATACCCACACACTAGACAACTGCCAAACACACTAAACAACTGCCAATCACACTAAACAACTGCCAAACACACTAGACAACTGACACACACACTAGACAACTGCCAAAATCAGTAGACAACTGCCAAACACACTAGACAACTACCACACACAATAAACAACTGCCGAACACACTAGACAACTGACACACACACTAATCAACTGCCAAACACACTAGATAACTGCCAAACACACCAGACAACTGCCAAACACACTAGACAACTGCCAAACACACTAGACAACTGCCACACACACTAGACAACTGCCAAACACACTAGACAACTGCCAAACACATCAGACAACTGCCAACCACACTAGACAACTGCCACACACACTAGACAACTGCCAAACACACTAGTCAACTGCCAAACATAGTAGACAAATACCACACACACTAGACAACTGCCAAACACACTAGACAACTGCCAAACACATTAGACAACTGCCACACACACTAGACAACTGACACACACACACTAGACAACTGCCAAACACACTAATCAACTGCCACACACATAGTAGACAACTACCACACACACTAGACAACTGCCACACACACTAGACAACTGACACACACACACTAGACAACTGACAAACACACTAAACAACTGCCACACATAGTAGACAACTACCACACACACACTAGACAACTGCCAAACACACTAGACAACTGCCAAACACACTAGAAAACTGCCAAACACACTAGACAACTGCCAAACACACTAGACAACTGCCACACACACTAAACAACTGCCACACACCCTAGACAACTGACACACACACTAGACAACTGACACACACACTAGACAACTGCCAAACACATCAGACAACTGCCAAACACACTGGACAACTGCCACACACACTAGACAACTGCGAAACACACTAGTCAACTACCAAACATAGTAGACAACAACCACACACACTAGACAACTGCCAAACATACTAGACAACTGCCAAACACAGTAGACAACTGCCACACACACTAGACAACTGATACACACACACACTAGACAACTGCCAAACACACTAATCAACTGCCACACACATAGTAGACAACTACCACACACACTAGACAACTGCCAAACACACTAGACAACTGCCACACACACAAGACAACTGCCACACACACTAGACAACTGCCACACCCACTAGACAACTGCCTCACACACTAGACAACAGATACCCACACACTAGACAACTGCCAAACACACTAAACAACTGCCAATCACACTAAACAACTGCCAAACACACTAGACAACTGACACACACACTATACAACTGCCAAACACACTAGACAATTGCCAAACACACTAGACAACCGCCAAACACGCTAGACAACTGCCAAACACACTAATCAACTGCCACACACATAGTAGACAACTACCACATACACTAGACAACTGCCACACACACTAGACAACTGACACACACACACTAGACAACTGACAAACACACTAAACAACTGCCACACATAGTAGACAACTACCACACACACACTAGACAACTGACAAACACACTAGACAACTGCCACACACTCTAGACAACTGCCACACAAACTAGACCACTGCCAAACACACTAGACAACTGACAAACACACTAGAAAACTGCCAAACACACTAGACAACTGCCAAACACTAGACAACTGCCACACACACTAAACAACTGCCACACACCCTAGACAACTGACACACACACTAGACAACTGACACACACACTAGACAACTGCCAAACACATCAGACAACTGCCAAACACACTAGACAACTGCCACACAGACTAGACAACTGCCACACATAGTAGACAGCTACTACACACACTAGTCAACTGCCAAACACACTAGACAACTGCCACACACACTAGACAACTGACACAAACACTAGACATTTGACACACACACACAAACACACACACACACACACTAGACAACTGCCAAACACACTAGTCAACTGCCACACACTCTAGACAACTGACACACACACTAGACAACTGACATCCACACACTAGACAACTGCCAAACACACTAAACAACTGCCAAACACACTAGACAACTGACAAACACACTAGACAACTGCCAAACACACTAGACAACTGCCAAACACACTAGACAACTGACACACACACTAGACAACTGCCAAACACATCAGACAACTGCCAAACACACTAGACAACTGCCAAACACACTAGACAACTGACACACACACTAGACAACTGCCAAACACATCAGACAACTGCCAACCACACTAGACAACTGCCACACACACTGGACAACTAACAAACACACTAGACAACTGCCACACACACAAGACAACTGCAACACACACTAGACAACTGACACAAACACTAGACAACTGACTCCCACACACTAGACAACTGCCAAACACACTAAACAACTGCCAAACACACTAGACAACTGACACACACACTAGACAACTGCCAAACACATCAGACAACTGCCAACCACACTAGACAACTGCCACACACACTAGACAACTGCCAAACACACTAGTCAACTGCCAAACATAGTAGACAAATACCACACACACTAGACAACTGCCAAACACACTAGACAACTGCCAAACACATTAGACAACTGCCACACACACTAGACAACTGACACACACACACTAGACAACTGCCAAACACACTAATCAACTGCCACACACATAGTAGACAACTACCACACACACTAGACAACTGCCACACACACTAGACAACTGACACACACACACTAGACAACTGACAAACACACTAAACAACTGCCACACATAGTAGACAACTACCACACACACACTAGACAACTGCCAAACACACTAGACAACTGACAAACACACTAGAAAACTGCCAAACACACTAGACAACTGCCAAACACACTAGACAACTGCCACACACACTAAACAACTGCCACACACCCTAGACAACTGACACACACACTAGACAACTGACACACACACTAGACAACTGCCAAACACATCAGACAACTGCCAAACACACTGGACAACTGCCACACACACTAGACAACTGCGAAACACACTAGTCAACTACCAAACATAGTAGACAACAACCACACACACTAGACAACTGCCAAACATACTAGACAACTGCCAAACACATTAGACAACTGCCACACACACTAGACAACTGACACACACACACACTAGAAAACTGCCAAACACACTAATCAACTGCCACACACATAGTAGACAACTACCACACACACTAGACAACTGCCAAACACACTAGACAACTGCCACACACACAAGACAACTGCCACACACACTAGACAACTGCCACACCCACTAGACAACTGCCTCACACACTAGACAACAGATACCCACACACTAGACAACTGCCAAACACACTAAACAACTGCCAATCACACTAAACAACTGCCAAACACACTAGACAACTGACACACACACTAGACAACTGCCAAACACACTAGACAATTGCCAAACACACTAGACAACCGCCAAACACACTAGACAACTGCCAAACACACTAATCAACTGCCACACACATAGTAGACAACTACCACACACACTAGACAACTGCCACACACACTAGACAACTGACACACACACTAGACAACTGACAAACACACTAAACAACTGCCACACATAGTAGACAACTACCACACAGACACTAGACAACTGACAAACACACTAGACAACTGCCACACACTCTAGACAACTGCCACACAAACTAGACAACTGCCAAACACACTAGACAACTGACAAACACACTAGAAAACTGCCAAACACACTAGACAACTGCCAAACACACTAGACAACTGCCACACACACTAAACAACTGCCACACACCCTAGACAACTGACACACACACTAGACAACTGACACACACACTAGACAACTGCCAAACACATCAGACAACTGCCAAACACACTAGACAACTGCCACACAGACTAGACAACTGCCAAACACACTAATCAACTACCAAACATAGTAGACAACAACCACACACACTAGACAACTGCCAAACATACTAGACAACTGCCAAACACATTAGACAACTGCCACACACACTAGACAACTGACAAACACACACTAGACAACTGCCAAACACACTAATCAACTGCCACACACATAGTAGACAACTACCACACACACTAGACAACTGCCAAACACACTAGACAACTGCCACACACACAAGACAACTGCCACACACACTAGACAACTGCCACACCCACTAGACAACTGCCTCACACACTAAACAACTGCCAATCACACTAAACAACTGCCAAACACACTAGACAACTGACACACACACTAGACAACTGCCAAAATCAGTGGACAACTGCCAAACACACTAGACAACTACCACACACAATAAACAACTGCCAAACACACTAGACAACTGACACACACACTAATCAACTGCCAAACACACTAGACAACTGACACACACACCAGACAACTGACACACACACTAGACAACTGCCAAACACATCAGACAACTGCCAAACACACTAGACAACTGCCACACAGACTAGACAACTGCCACACATAGTAGACAGCTACTACACACACTAGTCAACTGCCAAACACACTAGACAACTGCCACACACACTAGACAACTGACACAAACACTAGACATTTGACACACACACACAAACACACACACACACACACTAGACAACTGCCAAACACACTAGTCAACTGCCAAACACTCTAGACAACTGACACACACACTAGACAACTGACATCCACACACTAGACAACTGCCAAACACACTAAACAACTGCCAAACACACTAGACAACTGACAAACACACTAGACAACTGCCAAACACACTAGACAACTGCCAAACACACTAGACAACTGACACACACACTAGACAACTGCCAAACACATCAGACAACTGCCAAACACACTAGACAACTGCCAAACACACTAGACAACTGACACACACACTAGACAACTGCCAAACACATCAGACAACTGCCAACCACACTAGACAACTGCCACACACACTGGACAACTGCCAAACACACTAGACAACTGCCACACACACAAGACAACTGCAACACACACTAGACAACTGACACAAACACTAGACAACTGACTCCCACACACTAGACAACTGCCAAACACACTAAACAACTGCCAAACACACTAGACAACTGACACACACACTAGACAACTGCCAAACACATCAGACAACTGCCAACCACACTAGACAACTGCCACACACACTAGACAACTGCCAAACACACTAGTCAACTGCCAAACATAGTAGACAAATACCACACACACTAGACAACTGCCAAACACACTAGACAACTGCCAAACACATTAGACAACTGCCACACACACTAGACAACTGACACACACACACTAGACAACTGCCAAACACACTAATCAACTGCCACACACATAGTAGACAACTACCACACACACTAGACAACTGCCACACACACTAGACAACTGACACACACACACTAGACAACTGACAAACACACTAAACAACTGCCACACATAGTAGACAACTACCACACACACACTAGACAACTGCCAAACACACTAGACAACTGACAAACACACTAGAAAACTGCCAAACACACTAGACAACTGCCAAACACACTAGACAACTGCCACACACACTAAACAACTGCCACACACCCTAGACAACTGACACACACACTAGACAACTGACACACACACTAGACAACTGCCAAACACATCAGACAACTGCCAAACACACTGGACAACTGCCACACACACTAGACAACTGCGAAACACACTAGTCAACTACCAAACATAGTAGACAACAACCACACACACTAGACAACTGCCAAACATACTAGACAACTGCCAAACACATTAGACAACTGCCACACACACTAGACAACTGACACACACACACACTAGAAAACTGCCAAACACACTAATCAACTGCCACACACATAGTAGACAACTACCACACACACTAGACAACTGCCAAACACACTAGACAACTGCCACACACACAAGACAACTGCCACACACACTAGACAACTGCCACACCCACTAGACAACTGCCTCACACACTAGACAACAGATACCCACACACTAGACAACTGCCAAACACACTAAACAACTGCCAATCACACTAAACAACTGCCAAACACACTAGACAACTGACACACACACTAGACAACTGCCAAACACACTAGACAATGCCAAACACACTAGACAACCGCCAAACACACTAGACAACTGCCAAACACACTAATCAACTGCCACACACATAGTAGACAACTACCACACACACTAGACAACTGCCACACACACTAGACAAC